>OU343161.1:146984181-147063843 GCA_910595825.1 Philhelius pedissequus | reverse complement strand
AAGGACATTACATAAAGTAAGTAAGTATTTTATTTCTTGGATAAATTTGAATTTATGAGAAAAAATAAAAAAATTCAAAAACCCAAATTCATAGGCATTCAGCAAATACATATAACAATTATTTTTGAAAAAAATTAATGAGCAGTTTTCAAAATATAATATTTTTACAAAAAATACAGTATAAATTGGGCTACCTATGAGTATATGTTCAAACATATATTAATTTCAAAATAATCAGTTAAGCCATTTATAAGATAGTCGAACGCAAAAAAACCGTCCTATGGAAAGTACCGTTTTTAGAAATTTTTTTTTCAACCTTTTGACCGGTGGTACCTTAAAAGCTGCACTAATTTTTTGAAATCAAAATCAGTAGAGCCGTTTTCGAGTAAAATAAGCTTTAACGTAACAGTTATATGGCCGGTACCGTTATTTTTTGAGCTAAAAAAAAATTTCAATTTCCCATCTGTACAATACCTAAAAAATTCTTTATACTAAGTTTGAAGCAATTCGGCTTCATAGAGACGCACAGAATTGTTAGACCATCTTTTTTCGTTCGCGCTATCATCGTAATGTCATGTTTGATTGTTTTTTCTTTTATCGACGAATGCATAACTTGCCTTATAGTACCTATAATCCAAAATACAAAAAAAACATTTTTTTGCAAATAATTTTGGATTTATAATCCACAATGCAATTTACAAAAATTCACAATTTATTCTTCCCCACAATTCAAAATAAAAATGGATTTTTCACTGCACAATCCAATTCACAAAAGAAAACGCTCAATGGTATTACGAAATTTAACCGACGGCAATCTCCAACACAAATTCTTTTTAAGAATCTTGTGCTGCAAGCCAAATTCAATACAAAAGAATAATAATTCACACATATGTATGGTCGTTAATGCATGCAATGCAATAACGAAAATTAACATTTTTATTCCCTTAATGTTCCATTTTTTTGTTTACTTGAGCTCCCTAACTTTTTTATATTTGTTTACATTCACGGATTTTTCATTTATTATCTCTTATATCTACATTCTTCTTGCTGAAATCTAAGGTTCCTCAACATTATACAATTTTCCGCACCTTTTTAAGTGTTGAGAGAAAAATAAAATCGGAAAAATTTCGAATTTTATGAGGTAAAATTTTAATTTGGTGATGACCTCCAACTTCACGCATACGCCTAATGCTATTCTCGAACTCATTGTGATGAAGTTTGTGCGAAAAAGTACTAAATGGTAAATTCTGTCATTTCTGATTAGTTTTTTTGTTTACATAGGAATAATGTGGGGATATTACGGCCTTCCCTTTGAGATGGGCAAAATCCATTCGAACATTTATGCATGGATTTAATATGTACATGAATTGAGAGTATTTTATGAAAAACACTCAACGTATAAGCTCGCTTCAAAGCCATTTAAAGGTATTGAATGAATGAATATTACTATGGGTTTGTTGCACTGCGACCTTGAGATCTACTGTGCCCCGCCTAGAGCTGGGTGAGGATAGGTCATTTTACAGCTCTTCCTCCAAATTTATTTCCCTCATGAATTCGAGTATTAGAAGTATTTTTAGCGAGAGTAAGTCACTCTCTTCCACCTGGTATCGTCCAAGGTGTTGTTTCCTTTAATGAACAAGTGCATCACAATTGCCCAGAATATGGTCCAGCGTTTCCTCTTTTATATCACAGAACCTGCATGTGGCACTACTTACTAAGCCAAGGATATTAAGATGTCTTTTTAATTTACAGTGTCCTGTAAGAAGACTCGTTATTATTTTGGTTCTTTCTGCTTAAGGTTATACGGTCTGTGAAACGTTGTTGGTTATAATTCCCAAGTAGTAGTTTAGACTGTCTCAGTTTGGGGAGTTTTATCCAATTATTGGATCTTATGGCCTCTTCTTCATTTTTGGTTTTATTTCTAATCACATTTTCTCCTATTCCGCAGTATGGTTCAGGCCCCAATAAGGGCGTCGACGCACCTATTTTTCCTAAGGAGTCTGCCTCCTCATTGCCCTGAACACCTACGTGGCCAGGTACCCAATGAAGTATGACATTAATATTTTTGCCCAGTTCATTTAACCTGCCTACACCATTCCATACCATTTTAGAACTAATAGAGTAGGAGCTCCAGCTTTGAATGCGGCTGGGGTCTCTGACATGATGGCAATATTTTGTTTATTGTAATTTCTTTCGAGGTTACGATCTGCACGTTTTCCTATGGCTTGTACTTCAGCTTGGAAAATACTAGTAGAAAAATATTCCTGCACCAGTCCCTTCCGATGTTCTCAATCCATGAGTGTACCACTTGATGGTGTTTTTTTCAGAGTGTAGTTAATAGTTTCCCATACCCATTCTTTCTTGCTACTTAACTTCGTTTGAAAGTTTTTCTCGAAGTTATATTTTTTAATCATGCCATCTCTTGGAATGTCAATAAGGTCTGTTATTGAAGACTTCTCAATGTCGTCTCTTCCCTTAGACTTATACATTTGCCTCATGATATCTCCCTTTGCAGCACTTCCAATAACCTCGTGTAGAGGAGACAGATGAAGTATAACCTCCATGGCTGATCTAGGGCAGGTTCTCCATGCTCCAGTTATGACTAAGCATGCGAGCCCTTGTACTTTCTCTAGGGATTTCCTAGTTTTTAATAGTTCGGCGCCTTTGTGCCATGTGACCGCACCATAGGTAATGATGGGTCTTACAAGTATGGTGTACATCCGTCTAAGGATTTTCGGTTTGCAACCCCAAGATTTGTCTGCAAGTCTCTTGCATATCTTTAGAGTCTTTGTGGCTTTCCCGACGATTGATTATACATGTTTTTTCCAGAGGAGTTTACTATCTAGTGTGATACCTAGGTATTTTACCTCCGTCTTAGTTTCTATAACTTCGCCAGCTACCCGGATAGGTTTCGTGTGTGGTAGAAGTCTTTTCTTGGTAAATGGTATAATCGTCGTTTTTGTAAGGTTGATATTTAGTCATACAGAAAAACACCATTTCTTTGGGATTGTTAGTCCTCGTTGGATTATATGGCTGTTGTTGGCGTTGGCTGTAATAGCTATATCATCGGCAAAGTCAATACAGTGTATACCTTGGGAGTTCAGATTTTCTAGCATTTCGTCCACTACAAGACTCCACAGCAAGGGTGACAATAGCCCTCCCTGAGGACAACCTCTTGTGTTGCTTATGCTGTGAACCGTACTTCCTGCTGTTGCCTCTGCTGTTCTACTGGCTAACATTTCTCTAATTCATCTGGTTATGGTGATGGGTACACACTTCCTAACAAGAGCTTTATTGACTGCATCATGGGAGGTGTTTGCAAACACACCTTCTATATCTAGGGAGGCAGCTAATGCCGTTTCCCTTGCATCTAAAGCCTTTTGTATAGGCATGTTGTTGTTGATTGAGAGGCCGTTTAACTAAAACTTCCGATCTTATGAAGTTTATGTTAAGCTTATTGGCCTGAAAGACTTTAGATGGGTTGTATCCTTTTCCCAATTTTTGGAATAAAGATTACTTTAGCTCTTCCCCACAGGCTTGGTATGTACCCAAGATCAATGCTACTCCGGAGAATACTGATAGGGTAGGGCATTAGATCTTCTTTGCCCTTTTGCAAAAGGGCTGGGAAGATACCTTCCACCCCTGGTGACTTAAAAGGTTGAAAGGTGAAAATCGCCCACTCAATCCTTTTTCCTAAGCATATGGTTGCTGCATCCTTCCAGTCTACTTTGTTTGGTTTGAGAGGTATTATCTCTATTGAGTTTTCTACCATTTGGTAGACTGCCTGGAAAATGCGTGTTAAGTAGCAGAGTCGCCCTCTGATCTTTATTTTCTGTGAAGCTCCCATCATTATAGCGACGCGCTAATGATGTCATTGTCTTCTCTTTTGCAAGTGTTTTGTGTAGTCTTGCCGCAGCAGGGGTTGAGGAAACTACCTTACAGAAAGACGTGAAAATGTTTCTTTTGGCTTTCCTTATTTCTTTGTTATATTTAGTCAGTTCTGTGGAGTAATTATCCCATTCCCTGGTTCTTTTTGCCTCATTGAAGAGCTTTATAACCTTGGATCTTAATTTTGACATATTTGTATTCCACCATGGGGCGTCTTTCTGTTTTTTAATCGGTTTAATAGGGCAACTGAGTTCAAATACCTCCTGTATTGCCCCACTAAACTCATTAACTATAAATTCCAATTCAAGGTGACTATTTGTCGCGCTTATTTAAAGGTGTTAAAGTGATCTGCGATTTTTCCACGGGTAGTTTTCAACGAGTTCTCACGGGAATGAGCACTGTCGCGTCGGCTGTTGTCAATCTGTTTATTTAAAACTTTCGTTATTTACTCCTATTAACATAAGCACAACTTATTATAAAAATAAATTTGTGTATAAATATAATTGTTACTTACTTCTCATGTGCCAAATCCTGTCTTTCTTAGAAATATTCGATTAGAAACATTTTCTTTACAGAACAATTGACCGTGATAAAAAAATATCTACGAAAAATATTTGGCATTTAACTTCACTTTTTTCAGGCATCGAGAATTGAATTAGACGTGAAAGCGTGATAAAATTTATCACTTCACAGCTTCACAAATCGGTAGTTGACCCCCCAATTAGGGTGAACAGATATATCTTTAAGTGATTCATGGGGTACTTCGTGATGGCTGAAGATTATCGTGACATCCGCATAAATTATGGTATCAGGATTATTTACGTTAACATATGACTTTGGATTTACTAAGCACAAAGTTAGGAATTTTGTCTGAAGCCAGATAAGATTTTTTCGATTTCTAAGAGAAGGAATAATTAGTTCTATAGCAGTCGGTGATGTAAAACGAGACTCAAAAGTAGAGTCAGATATGTTGAACGAGGAAAAATTAGTTAATGTTAGGTTAGCGTTCCAAGTCGAGCAATTTACAGTATTCACTGGTAAAATTTTTAAAAAGTTTTGGGCGTCTGCAAGTGGAATTTTGAGTGCAAAGAAGTAAGAAGAAAGCCGTTTACTTTTTTCCAAAGAGTTTGTAAAAGTCTGTTCATTTAGAACGAGTTCCTGTGACGAACTATTCACGTTGAATTTACGGGCAGTGATTTGACTTATGTCTTTAAATACATTACCGGAAGGTTCTGCTCGTAGTGCGCGCGAGAGACTCGATCAGAAAAAGACCTTGTGATTTCCTGCGACTGTAGTCGTCTAATGTTGAAAAAAATGGTTAGAGCCGTTTTTGAGATAATTAAGATTGTATAAGCAATTGTACCTCAAGTACCGTTATTTTGGGGATTAAAGACCATTCGAAATCTATTTGAGAGAATCACCTAATCCCTTACCCACATATTATTATGTACACATGTGTATATATATGCTAGAAAACCTACCCATCATATTGGAGATACCAACTCCATTTGTAAAGATCTAATCATTTACATACATATTACATACATATGTGCGTTTGCAATATATTATGTACATAAGATAACGTTTTGACCTTCAACAATTCAATTTTACTTTCATTTAATTGACACATTTTTAGGTATACTACTTGAAAACCTTACGCATTTTCTGATGCATTTATCGATGTATGTACTTACGCCAGCACTTTTGTAGACGATAATGGCTAGGAAACTAACTTTTTGGAATACTGTTTTCAAAAATATTGAATTGTTTCATTAACTATTGCATTAAGAATGTCAAAAAACGAATAAAAATCGAATAAATTTGGTCTCTTAACCCCTCTAATATATATACACAGTGGTGGACATGAAAATAGCACTTATTTTTATTAAATTTGTTATTTTATTAAAGTTAAGTAGGTATAAGGAATATTTATAGTGTATATACATAAAACTTTTTTTACCTAAATTAAATGTTTGCATTTCTTAATTTATAAGGGCCCATAAGTTTGTTTTAATTTCTGTTATTTCTGTAAAAACAAAATATGGATATAATAACCTTAGTTAGATTTTTTTATCGCTTGCGCATTTAATTAGCACATATGATATAAAGTAGAACTTACCTTTTAATTTCGTCGTTAAACTTAATATTTAGTTGGAAAACCCTTTGTGCCAATAATAGCTTGAGACCTTCTTGGCAAGCTTTCTACCAATTTTCTGCAACGTTCTATTGGCGTTGCATACAAAGCGCTTTTGATCTTTTCCCACAATTCATTGAAGCTTTTGGGATTCTTGTCTTTCAATTGGTGTTCAATGTAATTCCACAGATTCTCAATCGGGTTGAGATCGGGAAACTGAACCGGCCATTTCAAAATATTAACACAATTATCTTTTAAGCACGACTTAACTAACCGGGAAGTATGTTTCGGATCGTTGTCGGGCATAAAACGCCATGTTAAAGGCAAATTGACATCAGCGTAAAGGATCATATGATCTGTTAAAATGTTCTTATAAATGTTTGTATCCATTTTTGAGGTTACTTTGACAATTGGGACAACATCGTGCGAAGAGAAAGCTCCCTACACCATAACATTTCATCCACCGTACTTTATTGTTATAAGAGACACCAAACATAACTTTTTTCATCTGACCCAAATCTGCAAAACTTTGATTCGTCACTCCATAGTACGTTTTTGCAAAAATTACGCAGTTTTCGAAGATATTTCCTAACTAACTGAATTCTACTCGTACAATGTAAATTCTTTTGTGAGACAAATGGTTTTTTCTGCGTTATGCAGCCCCTTAAGGGTATGTCTCATGGCAAGAAATTGATTGGTGCTTTGCGCTAAACTTTGTAGCGTTCACATTTTTTTATATTTAAATGAAATAAACGGGATTTGATTGGAAATATAATCGGTCAAAATATTTATTAAGTAATATAAATTTCAAAAAAATGTTTTGTTTCTTAGAACCACTATCATCATTAAAAAACATTAAATATTGGTAGATACTTGTGAAAACCAATAATGCATGTGTTAAATATATTGTTTTAATTTTTTTTATATTTTGGTTCAAGAGAAAATTGATTTTGAAATCTAGCAACCGTCTCTCTTTTTTATTTATTTATTCCAAGAAAAATTATAGAAAACTATGAAAAATAGGGCAAATTTGCATTGTGGTATCTATGTAATATTTGATAAAACTTCCAAATTATAACAGCCAGCTTAGTCAATTCAACTTTTTTTCAAAGTTTAAGGATGAGTGCAGATATTTGCATTTTTTAATTATTTTTTAATAGTTACAGTCACTTTTTGGGCAAAAAAACATTGCATTCGTTTTTTCCACTATTTTGCTCAATTTCATTTTGCGAACTGACCATATATACTACTCATAAAAGTCGCTTTACACAAAAAGAATTTTTGTCGCAACCTAATTAAAAACGCATTTCAATATAACAACATTTGTGGTGCAGTTGTGAGCGATTGAGAGCTAATATACTTCCAACATATTTTTTGTATTTTTGTTTGTATTACATTTAAAAAGTTTAGAAGTTCTTGCACCCACTGTTTATTTAATTTTAATTTTCTAAATGAGGTCTTTTTTGCATTTTTAACAACAAATTTCTTTTCACACACACACAAATAAGGTTCAGTTCCCAAGAATTCCATTGCAATATCAGCGGCACGAGTTACATACGCAACATAAGCTTCCCCTCTTCCACTTCCATTCTCCGCCCGGCAGAACACCAGGCGACATCGACCCAACACCCAATTCCAAGAATCCCAATCGTGGGAGCTGTCCGCTGCATTTACTATATTAAGCAATTTCCCATATTATGTATTTATTTTGTTTTGTCAATTAAACATTTATTTGATTACGATACAATTCTATTAGGAGTAATCAGTTTTTGTTACTAGACTTAAGCTCTCATTTACATTGTAAAAATAAAACAATAATCAATAAGGATTTAACTTCCAAACCAATCAGTTGTGTTTCTTAACGTTGGGAACGTAACTGGCACAGTCGTCCGGAACAAGCGAACGTGTTTTTGTTTTATCAAAAAGAAAGAAAAAAATATATATACTTATAAATATATAATAATTTAATCGCTTACATAAAAAGTTTATCTAATTGTGTCGCGAATCACGAGTGAACTTATTCGAAAAACCCCAAATAAAAACCAAAAAAAAAACAGTATCGTATTGAATACTAAAAAGTGGTCGAAAAGACACTAAGAACTAAATATCAAACAAAACCAGATAGATTTTAATCTTTCATCGCTGGACCTACTTGCTTAAAATCGCTAAAAGGCCTACACCGATATTTTTTCAACAAGGTATGCAGTCACTAATCGCTATAATAGCTTCAATTGGGTGCATGTAAGTTGTGTTAAATGTGTAAACTCTAGAAATAAATAATTTTTTATACATTTATACATATTAATTTAAATCTCCGATCCCTATCTTGGGCACTCCAGAAATAAATAGTCTTTTTTGTACATATATACATATTAATTTAAATCTGCGGTCCCTATCTTGGGCACTCCAGAAATAAATAATTTTTTTTTTACATATATAGATATTAATTTCAATTTGCGATCCCTATCTTGTGCACTCCAGAAATTAATATTTTTTTTTATATTTATATACCTATTAATTTAAATCTGCGATCCCTATCTTGGGCACTCCAGAAATAAATAATTTTTGTTTACATGTATACATATTAATTTAAATCTGTGATCCCTATCTTGGGCACTCCAGAAACAAATAACTATATATTATATTAATACATTGCGGTCCCTATCTTGGGCACTCCAATGAAATAATTTTTTTTATTTATTCAAATACAATATATATAATTACTGTCACAGAATATTTATACGTATATACATATCGAAGCCTCAAAAACTAAAAGCATTGAACAGACTTTTTCCATATAAATATAAGAAAAAATCGAAAAGGCTTCCTTCCATCACATAAACTTCTGATTCTGAGATCTCTCATAATACATCTTTGTCCCCGATTTCATTTAGTTCAAAAACCATGAATCGTAACGAATCCAATCAAACTAGTGGTTCAAATCAAACAACGAATCAAATGGATATATTTAATTTATTAAGAATTCCGGACGCTATAAAAGATCTCCCTAAGTTCGATGGGAACCCCTAATTACTGTATGAATTTCTTAGCAATGTAGAAGAAATCCTCATCTATATTAGAAGGACTGACAAAACTCCATACCGGCAAATGCTCTTAAGAGCTATACGCAATAAGATTGAAGGCCAAGTCAACGAAATTCTCAATATGTATGGGACCCAGCTCATATGGGATGAAATAAAAAAATCTAGTCTTACATTATTCCGATAAAAGAACCGAGACATCTATCATACGAGATTTGCATGGTCTTAGAAAATTCAACAAAACTGTTGACTTCTTTTACGGAAAAATAATAGAAATCCAATACACACTTTGTAACAATATACTAATACGTGAAGAAGACAGAAACGTTGTCAAAGCACAACAAAGATTTAAGTTCGGAAATGTGTATCAATGCATTTCTTAGTGGTCTCAGCGAGCCCTTAGGATCCAGAATAAGAGCTATGCAACCAAATTCATTAGCTACGGCACTAAGTTATTGCATAAAAGAACAAAATATATCATACCGAAAAAATTCACAAAGTCCTAATCAATGCAAATCATTCCAATATAAAGCCTTTAATCCCCCAATTACAGAACCAATTCAAAGTATGATATTCCAAGAACATTTTCGTATAGAGAAAAGCAGACTTTACAAAATAACCCAACAAACCCATTTTTTAGAGGCAATTTATACTAAAATAACCCTAACTGAATCCAAAGATCACCCAATTATTCACATGTACATTAAAATCAGACAAGATTAAACCCACAAATTAAAATTAGTCCCAGCCAACAAACTAGAAATGCAAGAACCGGAAATTTTAACTTCCAGGAAGTTAATAACATTGCAAAATACAGTTTCCAACAACTAGATAAATTCTTTGATAATGATCAAACTAACATTTAAGATGAAGGAAATTTTTAATATGTGCCTCACAAAACCAACAGAAAACATAGATTCAAAAAATCACTTCGGAACCCTTCCATTTATTGAAGTCTATTCTCTATTTGGAAGACCCCTTTAATTCCTCCTAGACACTGGGCTTCAATGTCTCTTATTAACCCTATTTATACCTGTAAGCAAACAAACCAACAGTGATACGCTCACTATTTTTACAGGTTTTAAAAAATTCCAAATAAACAAAACCATTCCCATTTTTACAGAATTTAACGAAACAGGTTCTTTGAAATTCCTAATCTTCAAATTTCACGGTTATTTCCACGAATTCCTAGGCATAGATGCCCTAACAGCATTAAAGGCTGATCTTGAAAAAAGACCCTCACCACAAAAAACGCTGTGAATAAAATTCGTTTCAAACCAAGTCAATCTTGAGGCCCAATTACAAAACCCGCTGCGTCAAAAATATTAAAAAAGCTTCCTATTAACAAAAAAAACGGCAGTATTTTTATTAACACACTAGAACTTAATGCACTTCTCTATATATGCCAAGGCTTATACAGGGTGGCCCACGAATCGTGCTACAAAAATAAAACGTAATAACTTTTTTTCAGTGTGAGTAATCGGCTTATTTGTTTCTATTGTATAGGCTACTATTTAGGTTTATCAAAATGAATGCTTGGGCTACTGAAAAAAGGATTTGGATAGCGCAGCGATCATTCTTTGCAGTCCGTCATTTCCGTCCAAAGGGAATTTAGCTGGAGTTTGGCGGCACTCCCCCGAGTAGATGGACCATCATGAGGCTGGTGAACATGTTTGCCACATGTTTGCCGAATCTGTGAACATCGAAGACCGTATCATTGAGATCCCAATGTTAGGGTTCAGGATACAATCGTGGCTGTTGCATCGGCAATACAGGCAAATCCAAGTGTTTCGACTCGAAACTTATCGGGCCAAATTGGAGTTCGCAGACGGTCATTACAACGGATTTTTCATGATGACTTCAACTTGTTTCTGTACAAAGTCCAAATTACAAGCAAGTTAAACCCTCAGGATTTGCCTGCTCGCCTGGAATTTTGCCGAAAAATCATTGCAATGGCCGAAGAAGACAACATCTGATGAGGCCCATTTTGACTTAAACGGCAATGTTAAGAAGCAAAATTGCCGTATATGGAGTGAAACTAATCCAGAAATGCTCCATGAGACCGAACTGTACCTAGAACGAGTCACTGCGTGTTGCGCAGTTTCATCAAGGCGTATTGTCTGGCCATAATTCTTTGAAGAAAACGGTGTAACACAAACTGACAATGGGGACCGTTATTTAAGGAGTCTTTTTACCCACATAGACCTATACACAATAAACGGTAGTAATATTCTTACTCTCGTTAATAAATTCTCCAAGTTTGCTTGTGGATATAATCTAAATTCTAGAAATAGTATTACCTTTCTAAGGTATATGAAAGAATTCATCAGCCTTTACGGCATACCAACAAAAATCGTTTGTGACCAAGGGTCAGAATTTGTCTCTAATATTTTTAAAGACTTCTGCAGACAACATGAAATAGAATTAAACTACACATCCTTCTAGCAAACCAGCAGTAACGGTCCGGTAGAAAGATTACACCCAAATTTAACTGAAATATACAGGCTTATTCTATCAAGAGAAAAGAACAGAAATTAACAACCGAACACGAATAAATGCTTAGAGAAGTCTTTATTACCTACAACAACGCAATTCTTTCAACTACAAAATTCACACCATTTAAATTGTTTTTCTGCCGACCTTATACATTTAACAAAACATTTAGGTTCTCAAACGAGCATGAGTATCTCGAAAAGCTAAAGGAATTCCTTGATAAATAATATCCAAAAATTCAAGAAGAAGTTAAGAAAATCACAAACATTAGAATAGTCAAACTTAATGAATCGAGGGAATTTCCAGAGGAAGTAGTAGAAAGTGAACCAATTTTTTGGAAGGAAACTAGACGAAACAAACTAACTCTTAGATTCTCAAAGCATATAGCAACAAAAAATAAAAAAGTTACAGTTTTTACAAAAGAAAATAGAAAAATGCGCAAATGTAAGTTAAGAAAAAAATAAAACAAAAATTTATTTTACTTTTTTTCTTTTTTCTCCTAACAATAATGCATTCATGGCATATGAGTGTAACATGGTAGTATAATCATGGCATATGATTATATGAGGATACCCAAAACCTAAACATTAACATTAAATTTTTTCTTCTTCCTTTCCGTTCTTCCCACATACACATCCTTAATAGTTTAATTTGTTCAGAAAATTGCAATAAGCCATTGTATAATTTTAACCTACTTTTTCCAGTCTCTCACCCATTTCCACTCAACTAATGGAAGTTTTTCATCTTCCAAAAAATCGAGATATACTTCCTCTCTGACTAGAATCTGCAAGAACTATAAATAATTATCATAACTTGCTGAAACCGAATACCTTAACCAAATAAATTTCAACATAGACCTACTAACAAATCATTTATCCGATGTTGCCGAAGCCGTGATTCTGAGTAAATTAAACATAATACCTAAATTCCTATTGAATACAAATGAATTAAAATTAATAGAAAATAAACTAAATAATCAAAATGTCAAAATTAATTCAATGGAACAAATCTATGAATTTCTATGATTACAAACCTGCTATAACAATTCAAACATAATATTTAATGTACTCATCCCCAACTTATCACCAGAAAAATACTTTCTTTAGTATATAAACGGTGATTTTTTAAGAGCTTGGTTTTTGAAAATTCAAAAAAACACAGAAACTTGTAAAAAGTGAATGAAATTTTTATTTGGATCGATAAACCAATTTATGCCATTTACTTTTTAAAAATAATTTCACTTAAATGTTGCCCGCGGCTACGCTTCAGGTGGTCCATTCTGAAGGTCCAATTTTGCAAACTTGTTCACACATTTCGGCCGGAATCTCACCAATGACGCGTTCAATGTTGGCTTCCAAGGCAGCAATCGTGCTTGGCTTGTCCCCATAGACAATAGACTTAACATAGCCCCACAAAAAATAGTCTAACGGGGTCAAATCACATGATCTTGGTGGCCAATTGACTGCGCCAAAACGTGAGATCAACTGCTCACCAAATTCGCCTCTCAATTGATGCATGGTTTCGCGTGCAGTTTGGCATGTGGCACCGTCCTGTTGGAACCACATGTCGACCGAGTTCAATTCTTGCATTTTCCGCAAAAAAAAATCTGTTATCATCGAACGGTACCTTTCTCCATTGACCGTAACCCTGCGGCCTTCATCGTCCTTGAAGAAGTACGGCCCAATGATGCCGCCTGCCCATAAACCGCACCAAACAGTGCATTTTTCGGGATGCATTGGTAGCTGCTGAATTGCCTCTGGCTGCTCTTCACTCCAAATACGGCAATTCTGCTTTTTCACGTATCCATTTAGCCAAAAATGAGCCTCGTCGCTGAAGACAATTTTGCCGGACGTAGCTTGCGAAACACATTTTTCACAGAGCACGAATTTTGATAATAAATTTCAATAATTTGCAAACGTTGTTCAGGCGTAAGTCTATTCATGATGAAATGGCAAACAATACTGAATCGAAATGTCAAATGTTCGTGGAATTTGTCATGTGTGATCTGTCAAAAATATAAACGTCAAAAACCAAGTAGCAAAAAATCACCCGTTATAAAATATACGAGAACACAATACAGCACTTTAACTTGCATTGCACCAAATTAGAAGGAAAATATTATTGCACTAAACCGGATCACCAAGAAGACATCAAAACATCTCCATGCATAGGAAGACTTATGGCCAACTAGGCAGCCAAATGCTCATTCAAGGATGTTGGAAAAATAGAATAAACATTACAACATGAACCAAATTTTATTTTATTTATAAATGTACCAAAAACACTAATTAATTCTATTTGCAGTACTAAAGCCTCAACAAAGAGGGTACAGCTCTGCTTCGCTTCAAAGACTGCAACATTGAAGTCAACGGCGTGTCTTACCAAGACAAACCCGGCATCTTTTGGGATGATGTTCATATTCCACCACCACCAAGCAGCAGCAACGAAGTCAATTCAATGACAGATGTCCTGAGCCTACAAAAACTTCAAGAGTAGAATTTCGTAACGCAATCTAAACTATCGGCCCTAAGAATGAAGACTGGAGCCCTTCATACATAACACTATCATCATCAGCTACATTTGCCATTTTAATAACCATCATACTTACCATCAAGAAGACCAAAACCCAAATCAACCAGCATCCAACTCTCCAATCTTACGCTCCTGCCAAAGCAACATCAATTCATCACACCGAAGCTGCTTCAATGACGTCACTTTGTCCATCGCTTTATACTTAGGGGGGAGGAGTTACATCCGCAACCTAAACTTCCCCTCTGACACTTCCATTCACCTCCCGCCAGAACATCAGACGACATCGACCCAACACCCAATTCCAAGAATCCCAATCGTGGGAGCTGCTGCATTTACTATATTAAGCACTTTCCCAAATTATGTATTTATTTTGTTTTGTTAATTAAACAATTATTTGATTACGATACAATTTTCAGAAAGATATTTATTAGGAGTAAGCCTTTTTCGTAACTAGACTTAAGCTCTCATTTATATTGTAAAAATAAAACAATAATAATCAATAAGCATTTAACTTCCAAACCAATCAGTTGTGTTTTTTTTAACATCTCCCGAAATTGGGAACGTAACTTGCGCGGTTAGTAAGAGAATTCTTTGAAATAACAGATAATATGAAAAAAGTTACTTAGAAATAATTTTTGTTTCTAATAGGTAGGTAGATACACTTTTGATACAGGGTCATGTAATCGTGATTTGAGTGTCACGTAGTCAATCGTATGGGTATAGCAGAATTTGTTTATGTTTTTTGGTTAAACTTTCGGTAAGTCTATTGGTTGCACATTGTAAGAGGATGGTGGAATAGTGTTATAGTGTAGGTATAAAAAAGGGTAAATAGGTGTAGGTATTGGAAATAAGCTACAATAATATGTATTTTGTTTTCTTGATTTTTTTTGCGTTCCATCACTCCTAGGTAGGTATTGTTTTTTTTTTGTGATTTTGTTATAGTGATCTTTCTTTAGATATTTGAAAAGACAGGAGTCAGGAGCCTTGTTTTCTTTTTTGTCAACGCGTATACCTAATTGATGGAAGTTAGTAGTCGCTTTGCATAGTGGGATCGTTATTTAGTTGAATATTGTGTAATACTTATGTAACTAACTATACCTATATATTTTTGTTGGCTCATCTGCTGGAAGGTTTTCTGCTTTAAAATTAATTATGTTTTATGTACAATGGATTGTATGTGTTTTTTTTTAATGATAGGTAATGTTAATAGTAAGGAGGATAAAGCCGGTTTTCGGTTGTGGCACGTTCTATAGAAAAAGGTTTAGGGTGGGTGAAAAACTGAAAAACATTTTATGTAAATAAAGTTCCCTTTGTTATTTTGGCAAGTATGTGTATGTATATGGTTTTACAATTTAGGTACTAAATACTTTTACTTGCAATATAGGTACATACTTACATAACTATAGCCTCCTATAATGCATTTGAAAAAAATCGAACTCCAGATTTTAATCAAACTTTCCATTGCGATGATAGAGAAGAACTAAAAAGTGGGTTCCGCAATTCCGTCTGTCTGTACAATTATCTACATCCTATAGGGCTGAAGCGATTTTCTTCTAACTTGGTATTGGTATTTAAACGTTTTAGGTAATTGTTAAAAATAGATTTTTGAATCTTTTTTTAGGCACAAAATAAACGGTAGGTAGGTACCTGCCATACAATTTTTTCTACCATCTTAATTATCTCGAAAATGGCTTTACCGATCTTGATAAAAAAAAATATGTGCACTACTATAGTTTTACCTAGTAATTTTGTTAATTTTTTTTTATACATATTTTGTTATTACCGGTACCTGCCATACAACCATTTTTTTATGTTGGAATTTCTCATAAACGGCTTAACGCATTTCGATCTAAAATTTTATGAAGGGGTCCCTTAAATTAGAAATAAAGCTGCATACCAACATTTTTTAAAAATATTTTTTTTGAATTTTTGAAAAAAAAAAAATTAATGAATATTTATAAATTGATTGGACGATTTTTTTTTTAAATTGAGTTTTTAAATTTATATTATGAAATACATACAATTGTGATGCTAACATTTAAAGAAAAAATTCGAACATTAAGTAAAAAAAGACAAATAATTGGTACATTTGAACTGTTTTTACTAACAATCTTGTGCTTAGGATGATATCGAACATACGAGTAAGTACGTGCGATCCAGTCGTGCATTTTATTTTTATTTATTACTTTGGTAATGTAGGTATTCGAAATTTAACAAATTTTAAGTTGAGAGCCATTTTTGAATTACAAACACTTTTTTCTAAATATAGTTTTCTACACTAAACAAAATTGTAAACATCGGAGGCAATTCTCCGGGTTCGGAAATGAAATACCTATGTGCTAGTTTTATATATTTTTTAGTAGGTATCTTGAAAAGTATGACTTACGAAGCACGTCTCAAAATAAGTATTTGTGATATTTCGAATAAATAAAATAGGTAGATACCTAAACATACCTATTTATGTTACCATTAAAAAGTTATCCGACAATTTTTATTAAAAAATATACCTAGCTTATAGGTACATATACTTACTCTATATATGTAAGTATCATAATTCAAAATTTTCCACTATCAAGAAGCATCAACTTGCTCAGATTTTGTTGATTGTATGTATAAATCAGTTTCAGGCACAAAATCCAAAATCCTCAAAACTAAAAATACTTTCCGACCTAGTACCTATGTACATAAGTACTTCATAATAATTGAATCCTTCCCATTATTATATGATCATGAAAAACAATGCGTAGGTGACCTATCTACTTTACAGTGTATCTTGTAGACATACCTTCATATGCTTCAAGAAATTCATTAAAAAAGATAAAACAAAAATTTGTTTTCATATATCGAAAAAAAATTTTTAATCTCAAAACTAAAAAAATAAAACTGTGGAAACGATTTTGATTCAACCCAACAAGACCAATTTCCACAACATAGCTACAGCTCTTCGAAAACCCTTAAAAAATACTTCCATACCTAATTATTTTGGCAAATGTATTATTTTAGAATACAAAAATATGAGGTACCTACCTACCTACATTTTGGGTACAAAATTATTATTTTCTTACTTGGTTAGGTGCCTACTCAGCTGAGAACCATCCCTGAATTGCAACTTTTTTCGAAATTTAAATTTCTACCTATATTTAAAAAAAAAGTTATCAATATCGGAGCAAGTTCCCGAATTCCGAGAAAAATAGTAGTAAGTGAACTTTGTATGTACTACTCTGATTCTTTTATTTTTACCAGCCACACGAAAAAATTTCTCAAAACAAAGTTTGATTAGTAAGTATTCCTACCTTTCTAAAATCTTCAATTTATTGGAAAATTTCGACCAACGAGCAAAATGTACCTACGCATTATGTGCATAAAGAATGATGTCCAATACACATATATGTAGGTATTCAAGCAAAATCATCTCCATACTCCATTCTCAACAGAAATTATACTACTTGCCAGTTTGCCACTTGCTTCATAAATTCCAACCATACCCAGTAGGAAATTCACTCCTCAATGAAAAATGCCACAGTGAAATCCTATATGACAGCGGTCATATAGGAGAATTTATTATTGATTTCACTCATGAAAGGTAATGCAGCCGGTCATCAGTTTGCCATTTTAGTAGCATGTTCTGCTAAGTTCAAGTAAGAAGGAAGAGAATAGACAACAAAAAAAAAACTTTAATGAATGCACAATCCTTTTTCATATGCATGAATTAAATGCAAAATCGGAGGCGAAGATTTCCTCCATAAAAAGATTTTTGACCTGCTACAAAAAATAAATGATGCGAAAATGTAACCTTTTTTTTTGGTTTTTAGTTATTATATCTCAAGAATCTGTATTTTCAACCAAAAAAAAAGAACTTATTAACTCGAAGATTTCAAGAACACAGCGATTTCATATATTCTTTTTCTTTTTTTCACCAAGAAAATTAACTCATGAATTTCATGATTCCATGTAACCAGTGATTTCATTACAAAATCTTCATCGAAAATTGGTTCACCTACTTAACTCCTAGGCCAAGCCCATGTTAAATTCATTATAGGATTCCCCAGAAAATTTATTGGTGATACTTCTTTTCCTTGAGGAAAAAGCTACTTTTTCAGTTGCGATTTTTTGAATATTTCCCACTGGGTATATGCATGTAAAAGCAAAGACAAATAGCGTAAGCGATACAGTTATTGACACTCGTAAGGATTTTTTTCAGTTCACACAGCTGGCAAATATATTCGATATGGATATATAAAACTCTGAGTACTTTTCTAAATACATTATTCAATTGATTTTCATGCTTTTTGTATTAAAAGCGAGTATGTGTTTCGTGATATTATTAAATTTTGATATTTCTGAAACCCTACTAAAATATATAGTCATTGACACTCATGTACACCTATTGACACCACATATTTGTACAATTATTAACATATCTTTGAATAGACAGTAAAGAATGAAAATAGAGATCGTTTGGTTGAGGTTGGCTTAAATCATTTTTTTAAACTTGTATGTTGATTTATTATTAAATTTTTAAAAACAAAAAATATAAGACATACAAAAAATTAAAATATCACTTATATTTTACGCTGCCAACACGCTTCTGGTTTTTGCAACAATAAAAAATTGATTACATCCCTATTACAAACTCTGGTAGCATCGCTAAAATGGCCAACAGATTCTGCTCCTCAAAATATTTTTCTATTAAAATAAACCACGATTATTTGATGTGTGGTAATCCAACGGTTACACTGACCGATGTAACCGGATCTGGTGTTCTGAACTTATTGAAGGGTGTCGGCTCAAAAACGCCTTAAACCAGCTATTCCTTGAAATGTTTTGGTGTCCCAAAGGGATGTCATCTCCAAGAAAATCCTTGAAGGCATGAAGCACATCCTTTTTTCTCTTCGGGAAAACTTCATTCTATAGCCGACACAAAAGATTGTGTACTAGGCCTTAGGAACTTAGGCCTATTTCAATCGAAATTATAAGTGTAGATCTTTTTTAATAGTTTTAACCATAATATGCCTGTAAGACCTAAGGGCTTTTAAATGCAACCTGAATTGTAGGACACTCGTTAGGGGGAATAGAAAGATTGGAAAGAATTTTTATTGGCAAGTGTAGTTCGAGGAATATTATAAAATTTGGCTGCAGCTTTTTTTGACATGTTTTGTGTCCTCACAGCTTCAAGTGCTTTCTCGAGGTCCTTTTCGGTATATTTCTCAGCACATTTAGGCATTTTTCCAGCTAAATATTAATTTAAAAGAATAATATAATTATTGACACTATATATAAGTACAACTATAGTAACAGTTTCAACGTTTGTACTCCTATAGAAGACAGTTATTGACACACAGGTATCAATTATAGGAATTGTTAAAATCTCAACACAATAGTTGACACCCCATTTTATTAAATATATATCAACAGAAAAACAATAAAAAATATGGTAAATCCTCCTCCAGGGTATTGTATTTCATTATAATAAAATAATATGATCAAGCTTGTATTAAATATAATAAAATTATCTACTAATATGTTCGGATTCCTTAACGAAATACAGACTTTTTTACACAAAATACATAGTCTCGTAATAGTCATGTTTAGGTTTCAGAATTCACAACAAAACTGACTTGCTCCTAACTATATAAAAATAAAGAGTTTGAGAATAAGAAACAGGGAAGATCTTAAAAGAGCGGAGACCACCGAAAATTTTCATTTCGCATCAGCAGCGTACTAGACTTTAAAGTTCGAGAAGATACAGAAATACCGAAATGTGACTCAGCATCACATTTTATTTGGTTTGAAGTCTTGAATGGCTCGGCAGTCAAAGCTCTTTAGATTAAATGATCTTCTCTAATGGTGGATTTTCTTGCGCGTTGGGCTCTCGGAACGTTTAATAAAGTTCCAAATGTTTCAAAATGGCGAATTGCATTATAGACAAGCTTTCTAGAATATTTAAATAATTCTGAAATTTCTGAGACTCTCTTTCCTTGAGCTTTCATCTCATATATCAAGCATCTTTTGTCCGCTGAGTAATGCCCTAAACGGATGTGGAGCTTTTTCACATGCAGCGAAAATAAATTACACAGATTCTTATGAGGGTTGACACATTCCAAAGCCTGCATGCAGCCCTCTCTATTTCTCAATTGGCTGCCAAGTTTCATTGCAACCACAACAGCAAAGAAAAAAATCTGAAATAATTCGTATTTGGCATTACTCATATTGACTTTAGAAAATAATATTTTTTGTTTTATGATTTAAAATATGGGAGAAAATCTATGAATTGGTTAAGAAAAATACTATAAAAATAATTATAAGGATAGTCATAAGGGACGAAATGAGAATACGAATTTCTTTTCTCTTTTTTATTTCATTTAACATTCAATTTTACTGAATTCAAAATCTTTTACCGCATAATGACTGTTCCCACAGAGCACGTTCAGATGTTGATACGATAGCCTATCTAAGAAAGGTTACTATCTATCTAAAATCCTGAACATCACAAACCAGATAGATTAAATTTGTATATTTTCGTGCAAATGTTATGACATTTCTAATGGGATACAAGAGTATATACCAAAGTTTTTCGAATAGCTTAAGATTTACTTTTGGTAGCCGCTGTTTTGTCAGCAGCTGTGTTTTAAGACGGGATTACAACAACACCAACCCACCCGGATAGCTATGGATCGATTTCTGAATGTGGACATAATTTTGGCACAACTATGCATCATAAATGTCAGAGAGTATGCACATGTGTTTCGGGCGCAGCGTTGTATGCAGCGATGCGTGCAGCCATGCTGCACATCTGTGTTGGCCACAATGTGATCCTTCTCCCACGTCTATTGTTTTTTTTTTATAGAAATTTGTTTTAAATCCACTTATAAGCACTTACCCGTCGATGAATAAAAATAAAAATTGAAATAATGATATAAAATCAATGAAAATAAACTGTGTTAATTAAATGACCAACCTGCTACAATTATACTTACGGAGTAAGACTCGTAAAACCTTTCTACATATAAACTACACAACAGCACCCAGTTATAAACTTGCTATGAATCTGCAACAAATCATCAAAAACAACACCAATATTCAACATAACCACAGCATTAATAACTTTACACAAATGATCAATAATATAAAAAACATAAACATACTACCAAACTATAAGATGATCTTACTTGAAATCACAAATATGTACACCAATATACCCATAGATGAAACAATAACAATAATAAAAAAAATAATTTAGAATTAACACCCAAATTAAACAATAATCAAATAAACGACGAACTCAAACTTTTACTAAGAACAACACTAAAACAAAATTTTTTCACATTTAATTAATCAGAATTAATACACATAAAATGAAGGCTGGCTATGGGTTCACCATTAAGTGGATTAATAGCTGAATTCTACCTTAATAACTTCGAAAATAAATACATATTCTCCTAACTTAACACATTTAACACAAAAATAATTTCATACTATAGGTATGTTGATGACACCTTAATAATTACTGACGGAACATTAAGACAAATAGATATTATGATAAAATACTTAAACAACATTAATGATACAATTAAATTCACCACCGAAATAGAACAAAATAATGAAATAAACTTTTTCGACATAAAAATAAAAGACAACAATAATAGAATTGGATACACAGTATACCGAAAACCAACCGCAACCGACATCACCATCCCCAACGATTCACACTATCCACAAACCCAAAAACTTGCAGCATACAATGCAATGATTCATCGATTATTAACTAACCCAATGAACGAAGAAGATTACAAAGCCGAATTCAACACCATAAAACACATTGCACACAGAAATGGATATAACCCAAACATAATCGACAAATTAATACACAAAACAAAATAAAAAAGAAAGAAGGCCGACGCAAACAATAACAGCAACAACAGCACAAAAGAAGCTACAAAATACATCTCCATAGAATACACTAATATTTTACCACACATAATAAAAAATAAATTTAAAAAAGTAAATTATAATATATCTTTTAGAACTAACAACAATTTAATAAATCTACTACAACCTAAATTAATCAAAAAAAAAAAAACACTATACGACACTGCAATACGGCACATCCAAATAATAAGAGACAACAACTAATGAAAGCCAGTAATAACACCAACAACAACACCATATAACACAACAAAATACAACAGGACAATAATAAAATAATACAAATACATCCCAAGCTTTCGCCTGATGATGTAATTTTATTCCGAAACGGTTGCTTAGAATAACTAAATTAAAGTTGTTTAAAATTTGTAATTTAAAAACATTTTAAGTAAAAGATATTTAGTATTTAATAATTTATATTTATTTCTTTTTCTTTTAATTAAAATAATATTGGTTATCTTATGTTTGTTTGTTTCATGGCGTTTTGTTGTAACGTATGTCTACATGTAGCCATAGGCATACCGATTTCTTGAATTTTGTGTTGAATTGCTAATTGGGTTGAATTTCTGCCGAGTTCATCGTCTTTGCAGCTTCCCAAAATGTCCCTATGTCCCGGTGAATGTTAATCTGTTCTACCATCTCCCTGAGAGATCATCCACAGTTGCGGGCAATTATAGAGATTTTATGGAAACAGTGCCAAGTAATTTGAGGAGTGGTTGAATGTCAGAGAAGATACGGATATCCAATGTAGATATCCGGTTTTCCTTTAGCCAGCATAGGACCTCTTTAATCGCCAGAATTTCCGATGTCATAGAGTAAAGCTTGATACATCAAAATAATCGTGATATTATCTATTTATTAGATATCTAGATATATTCAAAATTAATTGACTGATATTTTTTTATCAAAATCCTTGGAGCCGTTTTCGAAAAAAATAAGATTTTCCTTAACAGTTATGTGGTAGATACCGTTAATTGTAGGCCTAACAATTAAATTTCAATTTTCCATTTCAGGAATGCCAAAAGAATCACACATACCAAATTTGAAGGCAATCGCTTAAGCCGCTTAGGCTGCAGCTCGTTATAGATACAGACGGACGGACAGAAAGACAGATAGACAGACAGACATTTCTTTTAGATCACTTTTTTAGGCTTCTCTATGATTGTAATGTCGCTCTTGATTGTTAGAATTTTTTTGCGAATGCATAACTTGCCTTATAGTACCTTTAATCGCAAGTAAAAAATTTTGTCGTTAACTGAACACGAGTATGTTAAAAACTGAATTTCGCCCTAACTCGAGCTAAGCGCTTATTGTTTGTGGCCACAGTTGCCATTCAGATATCGTAGACGTAGTGCGATGTTTTTGCAAGGACTAAGTGTCTACGTACGATACGCAGCAGAGTGTCTAAAGCAAACATACTACATACCCTATGAACTTGTCTGAATTCAATAGAAATATCCAAATAAGTATGTTAACAGCAATACTTGCAGTCCTCCCTCAGAGCTTATGTATGTAGATGAGATATGTAATATAATTTTTAAATATTCAAGCCCAAAATCTGTTTATTTATCCAGCACTCAATACGAAATCTTATTGATTTATTTATTTTATAAGATACATATGCTTAAAAATCATAATTTAAATATTTACCACCATAAACTCTTGACAGAAGCTGTGGTTTGACGTTTAAATTGAGCTTTTTTGATTGTTTCATTATGATAGTGTGTTTTTGGTTCAACTCTGACTTTAACTGGTTTTCGGAATAACTAGTTGCTTATGAAAACTTGTCGCTTACGAAAATGCATGAGGAAACTTGGAGTTGTATGTATATATGTTTTTGACGAAACAAGATGTAAACGGTCGATTAGGTGTTTTCATGAAGTTAAATAAAGATGTAATTTCTTTTACTGTTTGTTGAAAATTCTAATTAAATATAAGGGTAGATCGATACATATGTATAAGTTTATGTGGGTGGGTGAATTTTGGAACTCATATCATTCCTGGCTGTGTTCAGTGTGTTGCTATATATGCTGCACGTGGACTCTCATGACCTCTCAATAACTATCGATTTTTTTAATGGATTGGTAATGCATAGTTACCGAAAGAATCATTTTCGTTATCTAATTATAAATTTTATATTATTAATAACTTATTAAAAAATTTAAAAAGAATTTTTTTTTATGATGAATCAATGGGACAAATTGAAAGAACAAACAAAAATTCCTTAAACTTAAACTTACAACCAGACGTTCGGTATGCCATTGGGAAATCCTCTTTCACCAACTATAGCTGACATTGTATTGGAAAATCTTTTAAGCGCTACAATAGAAAAACTACAAACATCTATACTCTGGCCCAGAAAAATAGGCAGTATAGGAAAGATAGGACGTTTACATAAATCTGTTTGTATAAATCTGTCACTCATTAAAGCTCTCACAGGGTTTTCGTAGTGTGTATTTTAAATTGACCCAAATATGAAAGATCAGTAGGTAGGGTTACCGCCATTTCTTCGATAGGAATTTTTATTTAATCGTTTTAGTTATACAAATTAAAATACATTTATATTTTCTCCACCAACATGGGTAAGATTAAAGGCGTGTTTTTGAAGCAGGTCTAATCCCTTTTAATTAAAAAACAAGCAAAAATAAAAAAATATTCATTATCAGTTGTGTTTTTCTTTGGTGGCGAGTTTTGGCCGTTGCAACTGTTTTCGTTAAGAAGCCTGTAAACTGTTCGTTAGCCTACATGAAAAATATCAGCTATATGCTTCAAACCGTCTGTACGGGCGTACAAATACTTTTTATGCAGAAGTTCTTACAATTTAGTATAGTGCTAAAACATGACACTCTACTGATTTTGAAAAGGCTTTCCCATAAGACTTGGGCTGCATATTTTTCTGGGACAGAGTATAACATAACGATGAGATTCATTGCGAAATTTGTAGACGATATTTTTGCAATCATTAAAAAACAACACAAACATAATTCTCGATAACTTAAAACCAAAAACTTCAATTTACAGTAGAGACAGAAAAGAACAAATCCATCCCATATTTGGACACTATAATTCATGGAGTAGACGATAAAATATTTTTTAATTGGTACCAAAAACCTTTAGCGCCAGGAAGAATGGTCAATTTCCTATCAACGCAGCCATAAAAATACAAAATCAACACCGCTAAGAACTTAATCAACAAAGCTCTAAATATTTCCGACTCAAAATTCCATAACGAAAATACTGAAATCAGCACAATACTGCTAAAGAACAATTTTCCACATAAAATAATAAATTATTTAATTAATGACAAAATTAATTAAATCAAATATAATAACAACAATCAAAAACAGACAAGGGACAAAGCTGTCAACATCGTTTTTAATAGCACAAGTTTCATTCCCAAGCTTACGGAGAACAGAAACCTAAAACCTACATGAAATAATTAATATCAACAAAGAGACAACTTCATTCGCTCAAAAATCAAACCATACTCTTAGCTAAATATTCACACGAACCAAACCTCCACTACAAAAAGAGCAAAAACATTACGTGGCTTACGAAATAAAACGTAAAAGCAACACATGAAGTATGCGACCCTGTCTAATTAACACATCAAAACGCACACTAGCGTTAAGGAAGAGAAAGAATTATAGGAAGTATGTGTCGCGCTATGTTCTGAGACTATAGGTGGTTGTTTTCTCAGATTTTATTTCCAGGGATGGCGGCTGAACTAATGCAGAGAAATGTCCGTGTCTTATTTATCTAAGTTCCTCATAATTCGCATTAATTTTTGTATTTCTTGTCATATTTTATCGGTATACTAGTTTTACTCAATCACATTTGTTAGTTCTATGCCTTAACAGCATGTAATCACTAAACCAGCAACTCATTGTATGACATTTATTTTTAGAATTGGTTTTTAATGGAAAAATAAGAGGACATAGACTACGGCAGGGATCGAACCTATGACCATGAGGTTGACAGACGAACACACAACTGTCGCGCCACGGCCACCCCCAAAAACGAGAATAGCAGAATACCAAGCTGACGTAAGGAAAAATAGAGCATCAACTGGACTGTCACAACACATGACATAACATGCACACACCGCTGATTTTGATGACGTAAGAATACTTGACAAGGAAAGAATGAACTTGACATGAATAAGAGATTCAAACTGGAGAGCTTAAGAATTCAGCAAAATATTAAGAGAACGATGAATTTCCATAAAAGACAAAGATAATTTGAACGCAAGATACAGTGCTGCAGTATAAAGTAAACAATTCTGTAATATTAGTCTTTTGCCTTTGTTTTTAATTTATTTAGTAATTTATTTTCCGTCCAGTAAAATCTAATTACTGCAATTTAAATGTTTAAATTTAATACAAACTATACATGTAAATGATAATAGTAAGTTAAACAAAATTCGAAACAATAATTAGGTATATAAGATTCAAAAATTGTAATATGTTATGGGTCCAATAAAAAAAAATACCCTTGGAAGAAGTTTGAAAATTATCAGCGAAACGTCGGGAGTAATTTAAAAAATGGATTAATTTTGTTTTTATTAATTGCATACAAAATAAAAAGATCAAAAAACCCAATTAAAACACATTATAAAGAATTTTACAGAGTTGATCATTATATTTATATTCAATAAACAAATTATATTAAACGGCTAAGGCCACAACTAAGATTTTATCATTTTTATAAGAGCCTCTCATTCCTGTTACCGTCGCGTCGTCGCGTCGTGGGATAACCACCGTCAGCTTAAAGCTGCCTTCGGGATTCAACCCTGTCTAAGCTGTTTTGTTTTAAATTTCCTTTCAACATATACATATATAGAAATCAAGGGTATTACAACGATAGTATGTCTAAACTATGTCCAATATTTTTAAATTGGTATCGACAACTGCCTACTCACTTAAGATAGACAACAAATTAAAAATATGTTTAGGTAGATATTCAAAAAAGATTTAAATAACTGTCTTTATCTGCACGTCAATTCAGTACAGGGGCGAACACGGAAAAAATGTAGGGGGATGGGGTTTCAAAGAATATATTATCTAAATAATTAACGAACACTTTTTTAGGTACTAGCCCACCTGTGTCCGCGTTGCTGCGCAAGCTTTTAATATATTTTTAAATATGACTAAAAGCATATCAAATGCTCAATGAAGCTGACCGCAATTCCCACTTCATCATTGCCTAAAAATAGTCAATCGATGAAAGGTAGCGAGTAGATGAATATTTGTATCAGGCAAACATTTTCAAGTTTTTTGTTAAATTAAAGACAATTTTAAATTCTCTTTATTAAGTACTACTAGGTGTCTGAACTCGACCGAATTCCCCTAGAGGAATATAATTCACAGTGCTTTAAAGCTGTCAATTTAATTTGTGTCGGTAGCCATCGACTAATATATTGCGTCTTAGAAAACATCTAACTGATGAGCCAATCTGTAGTACCTGGGCGAAACGCATATTAATTTGGACTAAAGGTCGCAAAAAAAAAAAAAAACTCAATTAAAATGTATTAAGTACTCACATTTTGTTGGTGCGCGAGTTACATATAAAACTCAGCCGGACAAGTACGATGAACTTATCCGGGAAATTAACAAAAATATTGAAAGTATCGCATAAATTGCTGACCTAGTGCCTGTAATTTATGCAATAATAAATTGTATTTAAATAAGCCAACTGCGATTGGCAATTTTCTTAGAATTAAGTAAAATGCAATGTAAGCATTGTAGTATTAAGAATAAATAAAATTTAAGACACCAAGGTGTCAGTAGGAAAGAAAGATCAGAATAATAAAGACATAATAATCTAACTGAAGAAAGTGGTAGTGTTGTTTTTTTAAAAAAGCTCAAGTTGGAACAAATAATTTAACTGGCGCAGTCGGTAGGATAATTCAACTTTACCGAATTATCCAGTGATTAACGAACTCTTACTACGTGCTACAATAAAATCGTTCAAGATTAAGGTGCAAAGCACACAAATAAAATCGTCTAAGATTAGTGTATATTCAGCACACAAATAAAATCGCATAAGATTAGTGTATATTCAGCACACAAATAAAATCGCATAAGATTAGTGTATATTCAGCACACAAATAAAATCGCATAAGATTAGTGTCTACACAACAGTGCGAAAAAAAAAAACAATGGCAGATAATAACCAAAATATAGAAGAGCTACAACAAGAGCTCCAACGGAGAAACAACCAACTTGAAGCATTGAGGAACGCCTACCACAACCTTCAAGACAGAGATAGGGACGCAAGAAGGGATACTATGTTAAACAAAGTGAAACACATGTCCACATTCACTGGACAAGGAGAGATAACAATAAATTCGTTTATTCGTACTGTGGAATATTACTTAGCCGGAAGAAATACTGAGGAAGCCAGACGATCGCTCACATTGGCGATATACCATGAGAATATACAAGGAGAAGCCAAAAGTACAATTCTAAATGTGCCACAACCTGACAACTGGGAGCTGATCAAAGCAACTCTAAAATTACGATACAAGCCAGATATCGAGCCGTTTCAACTATACAGAAGAATCAGCAACCTAAGAGTTAACAAGGTAAGTGAATTAGCAACTGAAGTTCAAAATATTAAATATAAGGCTGATGATTTAATAGTTTATTATCAAGGTGAAAATTTTATCGATTTAAGTAATGTAAATGGAATTTTGGTAAATACAATTAAAGAAATGACACAGGGAACACTTTTAGATAAAATATATGAGGAACATATTTTAGAAAATATACTTTTAATAATGAGAAGACGTAGGTACGAAGATTCATGCATAAGACCAGAATTCACAAAAGGTAGAACTTTTGTTAATAAGGATGATAGAAAACCATTACCAAATAATCTTAGGCAGGAAAATAGAAATTTTAATAATCAACGAAATTTCAATAACAATAATAATTATAATAATCCTTTCAATAACCGCCCACAAAATTTTAACCCAAATTATAATCAGTATGCTTACCGATCAGGGCAAGGTAGGAGATATAACCCAAATTTAAATAATAATAGAAACTCAGGGCAGTATCGACAGCAATATAATAGACAACCCGAAGCAATGGATGTCTCAAATGTGCAAAGCGGACAAGTCAACACAGTAGTCAGACAAAACCTACAATCAGGAAACCTTGGTTCATATTCGGGCCAAAATTGCCTTCAACAGGATATGACTGAGCAAAGATTAGAAGAATCTGTCTGCAACATTGACCAAACAAATCAGGTAGAAGTTAATAATTCCGTTTTTTTTTATTAACTAGCCTCGGATGTCCTACCAATAATTGAATTAACTATATTATATTGAAACAAAAATATTTAGTCTAAATTGATACAGGGTCTTCACTTAGTCTTATAGATGATAAGATTAAAACATTTAAAACTATTAAAATTAAGCCAAAACAATTTTCAACAATTAACAGCAAGGGATCAACTGACTTTGAAGTTCATACACCTGCACCCGATGAATTAAAAGCACCAACAGGAGCTCTTATTCATTGGAAAGTAAAAAGCTTAGCAGAAAGAAAATATCAGTTTATAATAGGCACAGACCTACTAAACAAATTAAACACGTTAATAGATCTAGAAACAGGAATAATTAAACTTAATGGGCAGATAATTAGTTTTCACCATAAACCAATTTTATTCGAAGAAATACATACATTAGAATACGTTGAAGATAGTATTAAATATTTAAAACTAGACCATCTGAATTCAGAGGAATATCGAGAAATTGAAAAAATAATTAAAAAGTTTAATTCGTTGCTTTTCAAAGAAGGTGATAAGTTGACAAGCACACCAGAAATAGAGCATGAAATAGTAACAACCACCGATCAACAGGTGAATGCTAGATTGTATAGGTACCCACCTCAACACGAAGAAGAGGTAAGGAGACAAATTAGAGATATGGAGGCTCAAGGGATAATAAGAAAAAGCAACTCTAAGTACTCAAGTCCTTTAATAGTGGTTCCCAAAAAGATGGACAATTCTGGACTGAAGAAGTTCCGAATTGTGATCAATTATAGAAAATTGAACGATATCACAATTGATGATAAGTTCCCATTACCGCACATATATTCTATTTTAGATAAGTTGGGGAAAGCCCAGTATTTTAGTACAATAGATTTGGCCAAAAGCTACCATCAAATTCTTGTTAAAGAACAAGATAGAAAGAAAACAGCATTTGTAACCCAACATGGTTTGTATGAATTCATAAGAATGCCTTTTGGGTTAAAAAACGCCCCTGCGACGTTCCAAAGGCTTATGAACGATGCCTTAAGAGACTATATAAACAAAACATGTGTAGTATACTTAGATGACATACTAATTTTTAGTACGGCACTAAAAGAACATGTTAAAGCTATAACTGACATCTTTCAAGTTTTAGAATCTAAAAATTTAAAGATCCAAATTGACATATGCAGTTTCATGAAAAAAGAGATAGAATTTTTAGGGCATTTGGTAACTGAAGAAGGTTTAAAGCCCAACCCCAATAAAATTGAAGCAATTAAAAAAGTAAGCATTCCAAAAACTCAAAGAGAAATAAAGAGCTTCTTAGGCCTTAGTGGTTATTACCGCAAATTTGTCAAAGATTACGCTAAAATAGCTCAACCCATGACAAAATACTTACAAAAAAATTGTAAGGTAAATTGTCATGATCCAAATTATGTCGAAGCATTTGAAAAGTTAAAAAATTATATAACCAGTCATCCGATATTACGTTTTCCCAATTTTGAGAAAATATTCACACTTACGACAGACTTACCTTCTCAAGAAGGTCACCCTGTTTGCTTTGCATCCCGAACGCTGAATAAACATGAACGTAATTATTCAGCAACAGACAAAGAATTTTTGGCCATTATGTGGTCCGTAAACTATTTCAGACCATATCTATATGGAAACAAATTCAAGATTATGACTGACCATCAGCCAATAAAATATCTTTATGCCAAATATCGAGGGAAAGACATTTCACCAAGACATCAACGCTTGTTACTTAAATTGGGAGAATACCAATTTGAGATCGAATACCTAAAAGGGAAAGATAACAAAGTGGCCGATTTTCTTAGCCGAATTAACGAGGACGTTATATCTGAGGTGGAAGAGAAATCAGAACCCCCTAACATAGAAAATTTTTCGCCAATTTGTAGCAACAGTGATACAGACTCAGACATAGTATTTAACATAGAGGGCAGCATTACAATGGCAACCATGCACTCAGGTGAAGAAGAATTACTTGATCATATACCGATCAAAGAAGAAATTGTAAACAAATACAAAACACAAATTATATTAACAAATGATAAAACTGAAGAGATAGCAGTTATAAATGGAAAAAGGATAATTTACGTAGCAGAGTACGACTTTAATAATTTAGCAGATATATTTAGGAGATTCATAAAAAAAGGTATAACTGGGATATATTCCGAACTTTCTGATCATCAATATAATATTGTTCAAGAAAAGCTTATAGAATTATTTTCTAATGATCCACAAATAAAATTCATTAAATGTTCATATAGGGCTCTAGATATAAAAACAGAAGTAGAAGCAGTTAAACAAATATCTTTGTACCATGTCAGGGAAAGCTTGCATTCCGGCATCCAAGAAACTTTTAATCAGATTAAATTTAAAATTTACTACCCCAAATTATTAGAATTGATTCAAATAGTTATAAATCAATGTGACGTCTGTAAGGCAGTAAAATATGACCGCAATCCAATTAAACCAAAATTTTAATTTTCAGAAACACCAACAGACACAAACCAAATTATTCACATAGATACTTATGTTTTCAAGAGGTGTAATTTTTTGACAGCAATAGATAAATTTTCTAAATTTGGTGCCGCTTATTACTTAACCGATAGGAACCATATAACCATCATTGAACAGTTAGAAGAACATTTTGCTAAAATAGGTAAACCAAGTAAGATAATAGCAGATAATGAATTTAAGGCAATCCAAATAAAGGAACTTTTAGAAAAAGAAGAAATAACTTTACATCTAACCAAGCCAAATTCGCATACAGGCAACTCAGACGTAGAGAGGTTTCATAATACATTGGCAGAAAAACAACTAAGAATGAAACAAAATTATTTCGATCAACTTTTTAAACTAAAATATATAAACAGTAGAGTAGAGCATATTCAGGAAAACATAGTTTCAGCGAAAAACAATATTTTGCATCCTAGTATTTTAACTAATGAAGAAATAGAAACTTACGAAATTGATTTCTTTAAATTAAAACATATAAAACTAGGTGTCACAAGATACAATGAGAATACGATAATATTTGCGATAAAAATTCCGAAAAATTTTGTTACCCTTCCACTCAAGTTATTAACTCCAGTTCCCAATAAAAATTTGATGCTGAAAAACAATTTGTGATTGAAATCAATAATAAAATATTTAAATACGAACAAGATAAAAGTATTTCTGAATTAGAACAAAGTAAACATTGTACTATAAGAAAAAATTGTATACTAATAGAAAATGCTAATACTGAAATTATACATTTAGATGATGAAACTATATTTATTAAAAATATCAAAACTAATTTAAATCAAACTTGCGACGATAGAAAATTTATGCTTGAAGGAAATTATCTTATTAATTTCATAAATTGTACTTTATACTTTTTAGATCGAAAATTCTCTAATATAAAACAAATTCAAAAACAAAGATTTTATTACCCAAGCAATAAAGAAACATACAACATGAGTGAGCCATTAAAATTTGAAAAAAATTATATTGAATTCAGTAAACAATATAAAAGAAATACAAGAAATAGAATCTAAGAAAAACATGTCATATATTGTAAATGTAATATGTTTAATAATAATTTTATCTATGTTCGCAATACTGCCATATGTATACTTTCAAAGAAAAAGAATACTTTTTAAAATAGAGAAACCTAAAATTCAGGAGAATTTCAACTTAAAGGAGGGAGAAATAACATATAAAACTCAGCCGGACAAGTACGAGGAACTTATCCGGGAAATTAACAAAAATATTGAAAGTATCGCATAAATTGCTGACCTAGTGTCTGTAATTTATGCAATAATAAATTGTATTTAAATAAGCCAACTGCGATTGGCAATTTTCTTAGAATTAAGTAAAATGCAATGTAAGCATTGTAGTATTAAGAATAAATAAAATGTAAGACACCAAGGTGTCAGTAGAAAAGAAAGATCAGAATAATAAAGACATAATAATTTTACTGAAGAAAGTGGTAGTGTTGTTTTTTGAAAAAAGCTCAAGTTGGAACAAATAATTTAACTCGCGTGAACTCATTTAAATTCGTTTGGGTGCTTGAAAATCATTAATTCAAGTGATTTTACTAAAATAAAATCGAAAAAAAAATTATTTCTGGGGGGATTGACTATAATTCTTGCTGTTGTTTCTGCCTTTATAATGTCTAATCGTGCTAATGTTAGTGACCGATTAATCCACCTATTAATCCAGCTTACTCCCTCAAAAACACGCAAGATAGCTTTGATGATGACGGCGAAATGTGGAAAAAAATGGATGAAAGGCTAAAAGCACAATATGATAACATAACAACTGATTTAAACACACTCATAACTACAAAGCTTAATGAAAATGAGGCCAGAATTTCTTTATTTAAATTTGAAATCCCTCTGTTAGGTGCAAAAGTATACGAAATTCAAACGTCACGAGCTAATTTGGACTCCATAAACGTTTTAGTGAAACAAGATGTCAACAAACTAGACGTGACGTTAACAGATGTCAAAACCGAGCTTTCTACCTACACCTCCAAAGTAAATATTTACATAGATAATTTATCCGCACTTCGAAACGAATTTAATAAATTGAGTAGAACACAGGATATTCAGGAAAACCGAACTATTGCTTGTGATGATGTTTTAAATGGAATGACAATTTCACATGGCGAAGATCTCAAAACAATTTCCCATCGTTTATGTTTGTCACTAAGCATAAAACCACCAACACTGTCTACCATATTTCGACTGAAAATTGCACATTTACCTGAATCTTCTATTATTATCAAATTTTGCAAACATAATAACAAAAACACCGTACTACGATCCATTGCAGAACATTGCAAAAATAACAACAACCCACTTCGTTTACGAGATGCTAGCTTTGGACCTAATGCAGAAAGTCTTATTTTTCTCCCGCAGTGCTTAACAAAAAAAAATCTTTATTGCAATGTGCAAAATGAAAAAAAAACAAAACAAACTAACATCGGTGTTTACAAAGCGACGACAAGTAAACGTTAAACGTCAACCTGATGGTGCTGCTGTTCTTATTGACAAAAATGATGACTTGTCTAGGGTTGCCATGATTGCTGATGCTGAAAATTTATATTATTGTAAGTTTATTTATCAAATATTTTCTTCTTTTTTAATTAAATTTAAATTTATATATTTTTTCTTTCTCTATAACTGAGTAATTTTTTCATAACTTATCATTTCTTCCTATTTTTCTTTTTGTTTCTCCTTCGCTCTTTTTTTTATATTTTCTATATTTTTTTTCTCTTTTGTAATTTATTGATAAGATTTACTAGTTAGTTCATCACGATATAAATATGAATTTGAATATTGGTATGAATTGCACAGCTGTCGGCGATGGCGATGGTTTGTTACTGTGTTCTCTGCTAAGGGTGTTCTGCATTGAATGTATGGGATTTCAAGTTTGTCATATTGACAAAGTACAAAGCCTTCGGGAGAAATTGATGAGTTTAGATATGTTTTTGAGAGTTTTGGAGTTGATGATATATGTGTCTCTGCAATCTGAATCTTGGTACCCTACTGATTTATGTTTGAGTTGAACGGTTACAAACTTTTTAAAGCTGATAGAGTTGGTACACGTGGTGGGTTAGCCATTCATGTATTCATTGTATTTCAGATCCTGCTAGTGCAATTAAGTATATTTTTGGAAACATGATAAGTGAAGTCAAACTTTTACTTGGTACAGTTTAAGGGCCAGAAAGATATGTTGATCTTTCACCGCTTATATATCTCTTGGAAGAAATTGCTTTGCTGTCACCAAATATTATTGTGTGTGGGGATATTAATAGTAATCTTCTAAATGAGTTTAGCTTAATTGACACAATGAGTTCTTTTAATCTTTCACCGGTAAATGTTAATGCGCCGACTCATTTTACTGGTAGTTCAAGTTCGCCAATTGATGTTATTTTTGTTAGTTACATGAGTGATGTCCTATTTTATGACCAACTTGCAGCACCTGCTTTTTCAAAACGTGATCTCATTTTTCTTACTTTTAATTTTAGTATTATAACGCTCTGGAGCCAAGTATCTGAATGGTTGAATGGGATAATATATACTACACGTTATCACCCAGTAAACAAGTGGAATTCTATCTTACATTGAGTATTTGTTCAATACTCATGTTCCTCTTAAGCAGAAATGTTTAAATCAGGCATCTCGCCCATGGTTTACGCCTGAAATATCTTCTCTTATGCTTCGGCGAAATCAAGTTTACCTTCATTGGAAAAGATACAGGTTGGAAGAACTCCACAGATCATAACATTTACAGTAGTGAGTTAAACAAACAGTTTTTAACATTACCTATTTCATCTTCAACTCAACAATATGGTGTATTTTACGAACATCAAGTGTCTGATACTAGTTCTTCGCTCGAGTTTTCTGGAATAGATTCCGCTGACGTTGTTGAAAGTTTTATGTTGTTAAAATCTAATGCGGTTGAAATTAATGGTGTACACCCTGTTTTTATTCGAGCTATACTTCCTCTGATCTTGTCTTACATCACATACCTATTGAACACCATACTTAGTACTGGAATCTGTCCTAATTCCTGGAAGCTAGCCAAGATAGTCCCTGTACCAAAATCATCCAATGGCAAAGAATTCCGTCCCATATCTATGTAGGATATCAACGTCGACTCACTGTACTTTTACTATCGTCTTATAATCATACCGCATCATACATCATCATTATCATCATAATAATCAATATCATAATCAAAATGATATATAAGAGCCGCAAAGTCAGACGATGGGGATTGCTGTGTTTTTACTTACGCCGTTCACTTCTCTGCTAAAAACAGTTGCTTTGTTAATTTTCTTTTATAACTTTTAATTAACTATAATAAATAAATTATACGATTGTACTTTAACAAGAACGCCTTCTAACTCCTACATATTGGAGGCTCAACTAAAGCGTACGCGGTTAAATAATTTTTTTTTCTCTATAATGCTAAAAAATCTCACTGTCATTAACTTAAACAAAAGCTTGATAACCTTGATTTAGACACTACAGGTGCAAAAGCAGTGCTGGTCGACAGACTTGAAAAGGCTATTGGAGAGAAAATTGATAACAGCGACGAGCATACTGCGGAAGAAGAATTTCACATAGATTATCAAGAAAGAATGGCACAGGAACATAAAGCTGTAGAATCAATGGGTCGTATCGGTGTCAGAGACATCGAGAATTTATTATCTAATTTCAGTGCCGACGACGACGTCTCTTTCAAAACGTGGCTGGTTAAATTTGAGAAGCTCGCAGTTCTATTGAAGTCGTCTGAAATAGAGAAATATATTTTTGCAAAAAAGCAACTCACAGGCTCCGCTCGCAGTTTCATTCGAACATGCACATGCCCTTCTTTCGCTGATTTCAAGGCTAAGATGTGCGAAGAGTTTCAAAAGCCAGCCTGTAAAGCCGAAATTTATAATAAATTGCAGACCAGAAAGATGAATAAGAGTGAACGTTTTCGGGAGTAGGTCTACAAAATGCAGGAGCTAGGTCAACTCGCGGGAATCGATGAGATTTCACTTATTTGGTACATCATCTTTTTTTGGGGTGGCCTTGGCGCGATAGTTGTGTGTTCGCCTGTCAACCTCATGGTCACAGGTTCGATCCCTTCCGTAGTCTATGTCCCCTTATTTTTCCATTAAAAACCAATTCTAAAAATAAATGTCATACAATGAGTTGCTGGTTTACTCATTACATGCTGTTTAGGCATAGAACTAACAACATGTGATTGAGTAAAACTAGTATACCGATAAAATATGACAAAGAATAAAAAATTAATGCGAATTATATGGGACATCGATAAATAAGACACGGAAATTTCTCCGCATTAGTTCAGCCGCCATCCCTGGAGATAAAATCTGAGACAACAACCATCTACAGTCTCCGAATATCGCGTCACACATCTTTCCTATCATTCTCTCTCTTCCTTAACCTCACCCTCACGCCCGCGCTGTGTTGAAATATTTAAAGGGTATTCATAATCCCTTGAGCACGTGTAGATTATAAAAAAAAAAAAAAAAATCGTGAATGGTACTCTAGGGAGTGGAGAAGGTAAAATGCTATTGTACAACTGCAAAACTATTTCTGAGCTGAAAGAGCAGTATGAGGTATACGATAGATTTCGTAAAGCTGGCAGTTCGAGTGCAATCGGTCATTTTGGAGGTTATAATGGCATCAGTAGCAGCGGCATCAGCAGTGGCAGCAGCAGCAGGCATGGGACAGTTGACAAACTTCGAAACAGTAGTGGGGCAGTGAAAAAATCTTTCAATAATCGTCCAACGTATCGTTGTTTTAATTGTGGTTCAGGGGAGCACCAACGAAAAGACTGCAAAGCTGAAACGAAATGTTTTTCATGCAATGGAAATGGACACATGTCGTCAGCATGTCCAAATAAAAAAGAAACAAAAGCAACAAACATAGTCTCCGTATTAAATATTAAAAATGTGCTAATCAATCATTTGTCATTTTAGGCTCTAATTGACACTGGTGCTCAAGTATCCCTGATACGAGAAGATGTGTTTTTTAGGTTGGGTAAGACTCCTTTGGCATCAACTCAAATAGGACTTCCTGGATTGGCATCGGCGAAAGTCAAAACGATTGGCAGTTTCAGTGGTGTGGTAATTATTGATGATGTCAAAATAGAATCACCGATTCTTGTAGTGCCAAAATCAGCAATTAATTTTGAGGTCATAATCGGCAGTGATATAATCTCTAAAGCTAGGGTCGTCTTCGATAGAAATGTACCAATTTTTTACAACCAAGATGACTCGAATTTCATTATAAAGATTGATATTAATGAGAACGCTGAAGTTGATGTACCGTTCAAATATGCATCTGATGTAAAAACCTTGGTTCAAAATTATAAGCCGAATCCGAAGAAAAAATGCCCAACAGAGATGAATGTGATGCTGGAAAATGAGACACCTGTTTACTGTCAACCCCGCCGCCTTCCGACTAACGAAAAAAAGTGGTGAAGCAGCAAGTAGAAAAATGGCTCGAAGAAGGAATCATTTGACCATCGTCGTCCACATGTAGCATTCCAGTTGTAGTGGTAACTAAAAAGATGGAAGCCCAAGAGTCTGTATTGATTATCTCCGATTAAATTTAAAAACAATGAAAATTTGATTTCCTCATCCTATAGCTCAATATATAATAGATAATCTGCAGGGAGCAAACGTCTACACAACTTTGGATTTGAAGAATGGGTATTTTCAGGTCCCCGTAGCAGAATCCACCAAAAAATACACAGCTTTCGTGACAGATGAAGATCTCTACGAATTCAACTATGCTCCTTTTGGGATGTCAAATTCACCAGCAGTATTCGTATGTTTTATCAAATCGATCTTTCGTTCTCTAGTCAGCAAAAGTATAGTGGATGTCTAAGTAGATGATTTGATTATTTGGGCAGCAACAGAAGATGAAAACCTGAAAAAGCTGAACATGGTCTTGGACACTGCAGCTGAATATGACCTACAAATTAACTGGTCCAAATGCAATTTTTTACAACGGAGAGTGGAATTTTTGGGACACGTTGTTGAGTTGTTGAGGATGGCAAAATAAGTCCATCACCCACCAAAATAAATGCTGTAAAACACTTTCCGGAACCCAAAAGTATAAAGAATGTGCAGGCTTTCCTTGGATTGAGTGGCTTCTTTCGAAAGTATATAAGAAACTATTCTATTATAGCCAAACCTCTAACAGATTTAACTAAAAATGATAGTAAATTTAAATTCTCTTCCCAACAGCGCAAATCTTTCAATGATCTTAAAGATGCTTTAATAAAAAACCCCGTCTTAGCTATTTTCAGACAGAATGGCATCACAGAGGTGCACACGGATGCCAGTCAACAAGGAATTGGTGCAATCATGCTGGAACAAGGTGATGACAAAAATCTTCATCCAGCCGCAAAAATAGTCCATCCGAACAAAAAATGCACAGCTATGTGTTGGAGGTCTTTGCTGTTTATAAGGCACTGGAAAAGTTCCATGTCTATCTCCTTGGTACAAAATTCAAAGTCGTCACAGATTGTATAGCATTCCGTCAAACCACGGGAAAAAGCGAGCTGCCAAATGCTGTTAAGAGATGGGTTATGTACCTTCAAGTTTTTAACTACACGGTTGAACATCGGCCAGGAACTAAAATGAGTCATTTGGACACGCTGAGCAGTCATCCTGTTGTATATGCATTATAGCCAGAGCTTTTAGTCCGGTTGAAGAAGCTGCAAGAGGAAGACGAGTTCATCTCTTCAATGAAGCAAGTACTGAAGCAGGAAGATTTTGAAAATTTCCTAATGAAGGGTGAGTTTTTATGCAAATTGTAGTAGTGTTTCCAAGAAGCATGGAGAAGGAGATAATTGAACTCAAACATGAAGAAGGACACTTTGGACTTCAAGAAACACTGAATTCTATTATGCCAGAATTTTATATTCCTAAAGCCAAAGAAAAAATCCAAAGCTGTATAACAAATTGCGTGAAGTGGATTTTAGCTTATAGAAAAGGAAGCAAGCAGGAGGGATTTATTGAACAACTGGATAAAGGCGATCAACCACTTGACACAATGCATCTAGACCACAAAGGCCCAATCGACGTGACACAAAAACAATACAAATATATTCTAACAGCTGTGGATGGTTTCTCCAAATATTCTTGGATATATCCGACGAAAACCTTGAGTGCTGAAGAAGTTGTGCGACGCCTTGAAGGACAACAGCAGCTATTTGGGAATCCTCGCCGAATCATAACTGATCGTGGCGGTGCTTTCATCTCGGAAATATTTCGTAAGTTTTATGAAGAAGAAAATATTAAACCTGTTCTCATCACCACATGAATGCCAAGGAGTAACGGACAAGCTGAGAGAACAAATCGAGTGATTATAGATGTTTTGCGAAGACTTTCAGCCAAGTCACCGGAGAAATGGTTTAAATTTATTCCAAGGGTCCAGATGTCAATAAACAGCACTGTGCAGCGGTCATTACAGCGGACTCCATTTGAAGTCTTGTTCGGGTTTCCTGTTAGAAAGAAAGAAGATATGGAACTGAACGATAGATGAGGCAAGAGCTTTTAAGGAATGTAGACGAGGAACGAAACAAGATTCGACTAGACGCGAGACTTCAAATAGAGCAGGTTCAAGCTGAAAACAAAACTTCGTTCAATAAAAAACGCAAGCAAGCTCATAATTTCAAAATCGGAGATGTTGTCGCCATCAAGCGCACGCAACTTATAACAGATCGAAAACTTTCTTCTCTCTTTTTAGGTACATATGATGTTGTAAGCCAAGGAAGACATAACCGATATAAGGTTCAAAAATGCTCTCAATCCACTGAAGGTCCTAACAAAACAACAACAAGTAGTGAATTTATGAAACCATGGAGAAACGAATCTGATGGTGCAACAAGTGATGATTCGCCCGAGACGGTCGATCTACAGGATGGCCGGATGTAGGATATCAACGTCGACTCACTGTACCTTTACCATCGTCTTATAATCATACCGCATCATACATCATCATTATCATCATAATAATCAATATCATAATCAAAATGATATATAAGAGCCGCAAAGTCAGACGATGGGGATTGCTGTGTTTTTACTTACGCCATTCACTTCTCTGCTAAAAACAGTTGATTTATTAATGTTCAATTTTCTTTTATAACTTTTAATGAACTATAATAAATAAATTATACGATTGTACTTTAACAAGAACGCCTTCTAACTCCTACATCTATACTTACTTTTCTGTCAAAAATTTTAGAAAGGATAACGGAAAAACAAAAAAACTCATCTGCTCACTGCCAATCTACTGACACCGTTTCAATTTGGTTTCCGTCCAAATCACAGTTGTACAACAGCACTAATTACTGTGACTGAAGACCTAAGACAACTTGTTGATGAAGAAAAGGTCAGTTTTCTAGTCCTGCTAGATTTTTCTAAAGCTTTTGATATGATTGACCATTCGATTCTAATACGAAAGTTACTACACCAAATTAATTTCTCAATTTCTGCAGCAAACTTGATACTTTCGTACTTAAATGAAAAAAACAGGCTGTTTATGTTTCCAATACATTGTCTCCTTTCTTGTCAGTCTTGAAAGGTGTTCCAGAGGATCGAGTTTGGGTCCAATTCTTTTTTCACTTTACAGAAATGAATTGCCATCTATATTAAAGTTCTCGCTTATACACATGTATGCAGATGATGTGTAACTATACTCGAGTTGCCAACTTGCTCTGATCGAAAAATGCGTTTTTTTATATTAATAAGGATCTTCAAACTAAACATACCTGGTCCTATTAAAATGTACTGTTTTTGAACCCACTGAAAACAAAATGTTTAGTTATTTCTTATAAACCGCTGGATCTTCGTATTTTCCTCACCTAATGTTTAATAATGTTGCTATTGATTTTGTAGAAAAAGCGAACAATCTTGGAGTAATTTTCAACACGTCCTTAACATGGCAAAATCACATAAATTCAATTATTGTTAAAGTATTGGTGCCATCAGAGTACTTCTAAATTCCCAATATATAACTCCCACAGAAACTCGTAAAATGCTAATAAAGACTTTGATTGTTCCTCTCCATTAATATGGCTGTGAAATTTACTCCAATTGAGATGCTGAGAGCAGAAGAAAACTCACAGTTTCCTTCAACAACTCAATTCGATACATTTATGGCCTTGAAAGTTACGACTACGACCACATTTCTGACTTTTCTTTCTACATACTTACAATATGCAGTTTAATCAACTTCTTCAGTATCGAATACTTCTTTTTCTTTTCATCATCCTACGATCGAACAAACTTAATATCCCACGACATACATGCCTAACATCAGAGATACAGTTCTTTGTTAACGACATACGCTTATGGAACTCTTTGACTAGTGATATTAGAAGGCTTGAAAATATTAATATGTTTTAAAAATAACTTAAACGTTACTTTGCTCTGCTATAGTTATTGTGAGTTCTTACCTTTAATAAGAAATTAAAAATAATAAATTAAATTCTAACAAATTATTTATCTTAACTTTAACTACTCAGTTTCCTTCATTAAATTTTTACTTGCGATTATAGGTACTATAAGGCAAGTTATGTATTCGTAAAAAAATTTATTTTGCTAATAATCAAGCATGACGTTACGATCATAGAGAACACCAAAGATGTGGGTCCCCCAATTCCGTCTGTCTGTTATTCTGTCAGTCTGTCTGTCCTCGAGAATTTCCAAAAGAAAAGTATTTCGATTTTTAAAAAATAAATAACTTTTTTTTTTGAAAAATCGATTTTTCAAAAACCAGTTACAAATTTTTTTTGAATTTTTTATATATATTAATAATATCTTCAAAATGGCGTTTCAAATTTTTTTTCTAAAATTTTTTTACATAAAAAATTAATTTATTATAAAACCGCTCCAACGATTTTTGAATTTTTTTTTGATATATTCTTATTTATCCATGAATTTAAATGGCATCTTTGTTTTTCTCCAAACTATAACAACATATATCTATGTGTATTATCCATTAATTTCTACATTTATTTATTATTCCCTTTTTACCAATTTTTGCGTAGGTCACTGAGAACTAAATACAATAGGTAGGCCCTCATAGATTTATATATACATATGACGCATCTTTAAAAATCACATGAATATTATGTATGCATATTGCACTCTAATTACAAAGTTATATGCATATAGCTACCTACCCACCTACATCCTCATTTGCATTATTATGTGTACAATTTTACATACTTAGGTTCCACCTATTTGTAGGTATGTATATGTATGTACATACATTTTACTCTCCCAACTTACATAATTAAAATCCATGTATGTAACTCTTCCTCGAATCATCCATTCGACAATACATTATACTATAATAATCAAGGTAATATTACCCACATAGGTTTTAAACCTGCATAGGATAACTACACCTATCTAACCAAACCTCAATGGTTAGCTACATTAAAGTTATTAGCTACAAGAGCAGTTTCGTACGATCCAGTCGTGTATTTTATTTTGTTTTATGTTCATTTTATATATGTTAGTTTTATTCTTAAATTTGTAAATTTTTTTTTTAAACTATGCGCGCACTCAAGGGGTTATGAATACCCTTAAAATGTTTATACACAGTGCGAGCGATTAGGAAAATGGAATAGGATTAGACAGCAGATACCGATGTACATTGGTTTTAAATGCCTGATTATCGCAATGGGAATGAAAAATTCGGTCGGGTAAAGCATTCCACAATCGTGTTGTGCGGCTAAAGAAAGAATCTCTAAACTTGACAGTACGTCCGAAGTTGGGCTCAAGGGTAAATTGATGGGCTTTCCTAAAAGCGCGAGTGTTACGGTTGAATAGTTTAAGGGGAGGAATGCAACTGGCTACTTCACTAGACCACTGTTTATTATAATACCGATAAAATAATTAAAGGCAGGAAACATTGCGACGGTGCTAGAGAGGCTCAATTGTTTTAGTTATTGTTTCATCACCTATCATTTTTAAAGCTCTTTTTTGGATTCTGTCCAGGAGACTTAAGTGCGTTATGGGAGCACCTGCCCAAATATGACAATTGTACTCAAGCTTTAGACGAATGAAGGCTTTATAGATTACAGTCAGATCAAAAGGTGAGAAATATTTCTTGCATCGTCTCATAAAACCCAAACATCTTGCAGAATTTTTGGCGACGTCGAATATGTGTTCATTCAACAAAAGATGGTCAGTGATGCACATACCGAGAACTGAAAGTTGTTCGGTTTCCTCGGTGCAACCGCCGCTAATGGACAACGGCATTGGGGGAGGGTCGCGCTTTAACGACAAAAGACAGCATTGGGGTTTTGAAGCATTAAATTGTACGCGGTTTTTTATTCCCCATTGGCCAATGTTGTCTAGATTAGAATTTTATGAGCTAATCATACGCTGCCGTTCAAGTTCCACATCCGAAGAACATGGATGAGAATCTAAAAACGAGTATGAAAAGCTGAGCAAAACAGTATATTGGATAAGAAATTCCAGACAAGAGATCATTGATGAAAATGAGAAAGAGAGTCGAAGACAGAACGGAACCCTGGGGCACACCAGCATTTATTTTATGAATATCAGACTTGAAACCGTCCAAAACAACTTTTATTGAGCGATCCGAAAGGTAATTTCTAATCCAACGAAGAAGAGATTCTTCGATACCAAATGCACGCATTTTCGATAAGAGAGCCTGATGCCAAACTCTATCAAATGCTTTTGAAATATCAAGCGCAATAATCTTACTTTCTCCAAAACGATGTAAAGATTTGTGCCACTGTTCAGTGAGATATACCATCAGATCACCAGTGGACCTATTACTACGCAAGCCATACTGTTGGTCATTAAGGAGCTTTCGTTCTTCAAGATATTTCTTAAGCTGGTAGTTAATCAGCGTTTCCATGACTTTGGAAAGAAGTGCAATTGGACGGTAGTTAGAGGATGAAGAAGATTCGCCTTTTTTGGGGACAGGCTGGACAAATGCTGTTTTTCACCCACTCGGAAAGAGACCAGTAGATTAGGGCAGATGGAAAAGCTTACGCAGTGGTTTTGCCAGCGTATAACAACACCTCTTCAGAACAATAGGGGAGATACTATCCGGACCAGCAGACTTGTGTATGTCAAGATCTTTAAGAACTCTAGCAACTGCAGGAGTACGAAAGAAAATACATCCCATGAAACTGTTTATGCTCTCAAGTACAGGAGGAGTCATGACACTTTGTGGAAGCGTAGAATTAGCAGCAAACTGAGCTGCTAGCAAATTTACTTTTTCTTGTGCGCTTACCACAGTTTTGGAAACGAGCATTGGAACTGACGAGCAGGTGGAATCTCGTATGTTTTTTACAAATGACCAAAAATGTTTACTACCCTTGGGACATTGTAGTATTTTTTGCCTTAATTTTTGCTCATGTAGAAATTTGGTTCTTTGAATATGACTATTACAGGTCTTTCTAGCTTGTTTGAACTTATTCCGGTTTTCCTCAGTTGGGTTGGTTTTATAACATCGGAAACTTACCTCTCTCAACCTGATAACCTCCTTACAGCTCAAATCGAACCATGAGTTTTCTTTTGGATTGATGCTTTTGGTTTTGTTCGGTATAAAGGCTTTCATCCCCTTAAGAATTATATTTGTAATCATATTAGGGTTGGAGTCAACGTCAATATCGAGGAAGCATAGTGACCAGTTAAAGATCATTATTTAAGCTATGAAGCTATAAGATCTTGTATCTTAATGAGCTTACCGTATCAATGAATTAAATAAAATAACAAAAACTACAACTAAAATAAATAAAATGCATGACTGGATCGCACGAACTTGATCTTATGTTCGATCACATCATATACAAAAGATTTCTATTTTAAATCTAAATATATTTTTAAAGTCATTTCTTACTTTATTTTTTATACACAAAGTTTCTTTGGTTTTTTTCTAAAAAGAAATTGGTATTGCAATCTTAAATATTTAATAATATAAACTTAAAAGCAAGAAAATAAATCGGATTAATCAAAGAAAATATAATTCAAAATTCTGAAATAAATACTAAATGAGCTAAAAAAAAGCCACGCCATTTTATTTCCTGGATAAATTTGAATTTATGAGCAAGAAATTTTAAAAATCTGTGGATGGGTTTTTGAGAAAAAAAAGTTTTTTTTTCCAAACTTTTTGAAAAATAAAATTAAAATCCATAGTCTAGGCCACATTTTTAAGTACTATGGTCACAAGTTTCCAAATTTTGGAGTGTTTTTATTTTTAACTTAATCCTAAATAACCATGCTATTAATGCCAATCACAAATCCAAAAATAAATATTGTCAGTTTCGTAAGAAAAATAGAGTTTTAGTAAGTTATAGTTACAAAAAATGTTGTAACCTTATTTTGACACTTAATATTTAAAAAAAATGTACTACGCTACCATCTTCAAGTTTTTTTTTTTCAAATTGGCCCGTTTCATCAAGATTTCAAAATGGTGCAACACTTGCTACTTATTCATTCGCAAACAATATTATTGATTTTCTATTTTCAAAAAGGACCTCAATCAACTTACTTGAATAATTTTTTTTTGTACTCAAAGTTAAAAAACAAAAACATCACCACTCGTACAATGTACAACGTTTACAAAGTATGAAATTGGGCAATTTTTAATACATCTTACCGTCATTTAAATGAACAACTCATCCGCGTGTTACTGTAAGCAGATGACATTGTAATTTTTGCAAACAACCGAAGGGACTTACAATTGATGATAAACAAGCTTGATGAATATTGCAAAATATGGAATCTTATTATCAACCTCGACAAATCAAAAATCATTATATTTATAAAAAATGGAGGCAGAAGAAGGAATATTGAAAGATGGACCCTTGGAACGGAAGAAATAGAGATGGCCAACAAATATAAGTACTTGGGCGTATGGCTGACACCAGGGTTGAGTATTACCGAACATTTCAATGAAAGATCACAGCAAGCGAAAATGAGCATAAACTTGACCTGTCATAGTCTTGTTTTGAAAAAGGACATCAGTAATTCATCAAAAATAGAATTATGTAATGAAGTAGCAATTAAAATCATAATTTCAGTCCACAAACTAAGGAACAAAAACAATACCTACGTACGTAAGTGCGTTTGCATTGTTTTTGTTTTTGTATTTATTCTTAAATTTAAACAAGCCAGACCACGGTATTATTTTCTAGGTGTCTGAATTCGACCGAATTCCCCTAGAAGAAGTGCTTTATAGCTGTAAATTTTATTTGTGTCGGTAGCCATCGACTAATATATTGCGTCTTAGAAAGGTCGGTAGCCATCGACTAATATACTGCGTCTTAGAAAGGTACTACAGCATCTAACTGATGAGTCCATCTGTAGTACCTGGGCGAAACGGATATTAATTTAGACTAAAGGTCGCAAAAAAAAACTCTATTAAAATCATAATTACAGTCCACAAAATAAGGAACAAAAACAATACCTACGTATGTAAATGCGTTTGTATTGTTTTTGTTTTTGTATTTATTCTTAAATTTAAACAAGCCAGACCACGGGTATTATTTTCTAGGCTGAATTCACAGTGCTTTAAAGCTGTAAATTTTATTTGTGTCGGTAGCCATCGACTAATATATTGCGTCTTAGAAAGGTACTACAGCCAGTGTTGTTCCATGTAGACAACAAATGTAGACTACACGATTGTCTACGTGTAGACAATTCAACGTAGGCAAATCATCATTGTCTTCTTAATCATATAAACAAAACAAATTTGTATTATTTGAGTCTTTCACTCTGCATTTTTTATTAATTTCAACAAAAATAACATAAATAAAAAATCGTAAATTATTATGTATTTCATAAATACAAAATTATTCTTTTTCGTCTTCAACGTCTTCATCCAAACAATTATATTGTTTATCCTCGATTCTCAGTGAATAATAAAGATGAAGGAGTTCCTTCGATCGTTCAAAAGTCAAGCAGTTTCTCGACATGGAATAAACATGCGACCAACTTGAAAAACTCTTTCAATTTGAGCGGAAGAGCCCGGAATAAGAGTAAGTTTTCTTTCCAAATTTGCCAGATTTTGGATATTTTATAGAGGCCATATTCCAAAAAACAATTGGTTTCTTAATATCTTTTTCATAAAGAATTTTTAAAAAGTTGATTTTTCTATTAAAAGAGTCCCAATCTTCAATTCCATCACTATTGAGATGCTTAAACAAAAACTGGCACACGATTTCATTTTGACTAACAGTCAGCTTCCCATCGTCAAAATGAGGGTGTAAATAATAAGCTGAGAGAGCATATTTGTTTAGAGCCATATCCACGCGCGATTTCAAAGATGTTTCGTGTTGCGCCTAAAATCTATCTGGGAGTTTTAAACTCAACCAAAGATGAACTGCATCTCCAGCAGAACAATAAACCGCTTGACACCTGTTTATTAAAGTGCAGACTGGATCAAGAATCTAGATGTAATTCTTAACATCATCAATAAACGTTTCATCAAACATCAACAAAGTTACAGTCTGCTTTATTTTTTTGGTAGTTGATTCTGCTGCTACAATTTTCCTTATATCATAATTTTTTAACAAGCATTTATATGAATCACCTTATGAACACCATCTGGTTTCGCAGGGCAGTATAATTCTGGAGCCTCCACGATTTACTACCATTTTTTCAAAATCTACGTGTTTGAACTCTTTTAAAATCAAACAACCTTGGCATTAATATTTTTTGTCGATTAAGTCTTTGGCTAAAAGATTTCCAATATAACTTCTACAAGCGCTATGCCATACCAAATGCTCTGCATTTTTTCCCATTTTCTTCATAGTGCTTGCGTTGTCAGATACAACAGCGTAAACTTGAGTGGAGTAAATTTCTTTTGCAATATCTACAGATTCTGAAAGTATGTTTGTTAGCTTTTCTGCAGTCTCTGATTCTCCAGATAGGTCCCAGGCCTGAAGAAATGCTTGTTCGCCTTCAGCATTATGTAGCATTGAGACGACAGTCTTGCTGTTGCTGGAGCTATTCTTCCAGCCGTCAATCAGCAAAACAGAATTCGAACTGATAGATGTTTTAATTGAAGAAACACATTTATCATAGGCCTGATCCAAAAGCGTTGTTGAAAGTTTTTTTCGACCTGGAACCTTATCTGCATACGCAGGGCGATTTTTTTTATAAAATTTTTAAAATGAATTGAATCAACAATTCTTTACGGAATGTTGCATCCACAAACCAGTTTACCCAAAGATTCATACAACTCGTCTTCCTCTCTTTCCGTCAATCGGTCCATAAATTTAGGAACAGAGTTTGATGGGGTTGGACAACGTTTCGATCGTTGTATGATCTTATTGAAAGTTGCTACAGGTGGTGGTGGGCCCAACGACAATGATGAGGAACTGCAACTGTTGGAACTCAATGAAAATGATGAGCTTGTTGTCGCAACTTGTGATTGAATTTCGCTTGAATCAGTATAGGTAAGAGTTGTTGGATCATGAGTTGAACAACTGTTCAATGGGTCGGTTTTGTTAGCTGCTTCGTACAGAGAATGCGTCAGATTCAATTTGATCGATTTTAGTAAAATAAAAATACTTACACAACTATTAAAAACATACAAATTATTGCTGTCAACATCGTTCGTAAGAGAGAGACATGTAAACAATTAACATTTGTTAGTTATAAATTTTATACAAAAACAGAATTTTTTACTGCCGTCTCAGAGTCTTGAATGCCGGAGCTCGAGCTTAGATCAATGTCATCAATAAAACCAATCATATAAATATCACCAAATTCAGATGCCGCAGGTGATTGGGATGGTTTGCAGGCATTCATTTCCAAATAGTATGTTAAAGCATATGGTCAATGGTCAATAAATAATACGATTTTATGGTTTATCTAATGCGTTTCTATATATACCTGTGACTGCGCAGACGGCTTTCTGCAGTGTTATGTAAACTTTTATTGCGCACTGTGAAATATGCTACATATTTGTTGTTGGATTTCATTAAAAGGAAACCCAATTCATCAAATGCTTTATTTTTGCGTGGACCAGACATAATTTTATTATCAAAGAACTCAATCTTCCGATATTTAATTGAAGTCAAACACGCACCTTTTCTAAATAGAAGTCAAGTAAACCTTGCGAAAGAACAATCGAGAATGACAGATGAGAATGAAATATCTTCATTGTCTACATTGTCGACTTCATTGTCTACATTGTCGACATTGTCTATATTGTTGACACAATTGTCTACGTAGAAAGGTAGACAATCAAAGTCGACGCGTAGAGGAACAACACTGACTACAGCATCTAACTGATGAGTCCATCTGTATTACCTGGGCGAAACGCATATTAATTTGGACTAAAGGTCGCAAAAAAAAACTCAATTAAAATCACAATTCAGATTTTGATAGAGTGGAAATCCTTGAAAGGGAGAAACATATCTCGAAGCGGTATACTCTAGAAACGCTTCATATTATTAACAACAAAAACAATATGAATCGTAAACAAGACAGCCAGAACATTTCAGCGGTTCACTGCTCTTTGGTGACCAAGCAGAATTCGTGACAATTTAAAGCCGACTAAACTTCAATCGAAGTGTTTTTTTTTTATATCATACATTTTTTTAATGTTGCTTTATATTTTTATTTCATTGTATTATTTAGTAATATATACTAAATGTAAGTTTGCCAAAATCTTACACTAAATGTTCTTATGTGTATAATATGTTCATTTTATTTTTGTTAATGAAAGATCCCCTGAAGAAGACGGCAACCACCGCCGAAACGTCGGGAATTGAAATGAAATTGTTTCATTAAAAAAACATTACGACCAAAACAGCCGAAAGAGATATATTAAAATCTCGAACACCTATAACAACAGCAACAACAACAGCAACAATAACAACAACAGCCACAATACAACGACAACACCAACAACAACAATAACAACTACAGAACACTATCAACAACAACAACAACACCAACAACTAAAGCACTAACATCAACATCGAAAACAACAACACCAACAACCACACCAACAACAATAATATCGTCAGCATCATCCTCATCACCATGCTCACCATTACCATCATCCGCCGACAGAAACAACAACAACACCAACAACAACAAAAAACATTAACAGCAATACCAACAACAACACCAATAACTTCATCGGCATCATCATCATCAACACCATCATCACCAACATCATCATCAGCAACAACAATAACAACAGCATCACCAATATTATTGTGACTAACATAAGGAATTACTAAAAAACATTTTTAAAAAAAACGGATATATCATCGCAACAGACGGTTCAGCCGAACCATTAATGCAAAAAACAATTTTTATTGTTAAAATAAATCAAATAAAATGAATACATTTATATATTTAAGAAAAATTAATTAATTATGTATGTACCCACCATATTCTGAATTTTTGAATAAACAATTACGCTTACTTACTACTTACTTACTATAACTTACCGATGGTAAAGTAGTACATTTTTTTTAATATGAAGTGTCAAAGTTAGGTTACAAAATTTTTTTGATATATGACTGACTTTTTTGATATATGATATTACTGTATATGTGGCGGAAAGTTCTGGCAACTCCATTCTCGCAAGAGTCGATTAATAAAGTATTCGAGAGTCGATAGAAGCCAGCTGCAAATAGCTAATCAGCGATCGCCAGGTCTTTCTACCGGACTTACCATTCTTCCTGCGAAGTGTTTGTAATATTAAATAAAACTTTGGCAATAAGCCAAAGTGTGACCGCGAAGTGATAAACGCACTGAGACTAGGAACAACGTAATTCTGACGATGACCAATGCGAAGAAAAGCCGCACTCCAACGAAGATGAATAAACTGAAAATGCCGGCAGTGAAGCCGCCAATGTAGCGGCCAATTATTACGCTCGTCTTCAAATGCCGCCATTTGTTGAGGCAGACGTCGATAACTAGTTTTTTCCGTTAGACATCTACTTTCGGGGGTCAGGTATCGCCCTTGGCAATCGCAAATTTGATACCGATTGTTCACAGCTGCCGCTCACAAGAATTACCGAGCTCCGACCAATGATTGACGCCGCACCGAGGACCGATAAGTACAAATACATTCGTACCCATTTAACACAGTACATATATTAAAGGTAATATATTCCGGTTTTCATTTTCGTTCAAGTTCGCTCATGTGTCAAAACTTAGAGGCACTCGTGTCAGTTTGCGGCGCAGATGAGAAATACCAGGTTGAGAAACGTTCGTACGTTTCAACCTGATTACATTGTTGTATTTGTAAATCTTTTTTTCTATACATGAATATATATGGAATCCAAAAGCAAAGTGTAGTCTAGTGAAACTATACGCAGATGCCAAATATAAGTTTTATCCTATCCTGATGCAAAAATATCAGTTTCATAACGGTCCTAGCTTGTAGCCAAACCGAAATAGCTGCCGGAATTTCCCTTCCTTCTATTGCTCATCTGTGATTTCATTTTTGAAAAGTAGCACATAGGCATATCAAAAACAAATATTTTGTTTTAAACACGTTCTTGTCCTAACTTCACAAAAACATTTAAATGAATTTAAATAGCTATTTTCCAATAGAAGGTATCGTAACGGTAATGTAAACTAAAATTCTTCAAATGTATATAAAGGCTTTATTGATCTTGGGGCATCTTTTGGACCTATCAAATGATACAAACGATGATGATAAACCAGAACGTAAACTGGATAACATTGAAAAATGGGTGTGAAAACACAATAATGTAAGTTACATCTTCTAAGAACGCTTTAATATTTTTTAATGATCTTGCCTTATAGTATATCAGTTGGCTGCAAATGAAATCACGGAATATGTACATTTCTCAAATAGTACATAACATAAAAAAACGAAGACTTGCCAGTGACGAGGAACACTCACAACAGGAGTGTAGCAAAAGATCAATATAATAAAATTACATCCGGTGTGTGATTATAGTTTATTAAATATTTGTTTACATACAAGTTTATATTTAAATAGCGAATAGCTATTGCCAGGACTTTGGTGTAGTCTGCTCCTTTGGAAAATGTCTTATTTTATGATGATCCGCAATAAAGTTGTGTACACTAATTCTTGTTCCCAATGGAGACCTGTTGACGTCTATTAGATTGGATTATTGCTATCGAATTTTGGAATCTTCGGTTTTTGGTTTTGTTTTAAGCCAACCAGAATTCTCTTTTTCATTCGACTTTTAATAGCAACAAGTACCTCCTTTGTCGCCACTAAATCCTACTCGACGTTTATTATAAACATGAATACATTTGAGGTTTTCCTTCAGCCATGGGACTTTTGCCGATGTAGCTTTATACACAGTACAACATACATATTATATTTACTGTGGATATTACCAACTACACGTGAGTTGCGACAAATTTTGTCGCACCTTGCTGTTGTTTACGTAAAGTTAATATTTCCTAAGAGATTTCTCTGGATGTAAAGGCAAGTATGCCTACACAATGAAAATAAATGAAAGAATATGGTAAGTTAAATCGCATGATTCCCAACAGATGATTCAATCGTTCGTTCTTTCCACGGAAGGCAAGCGAATTTTTCGGAGAGCACACTGGATTCAATTCACAGCAGAGAACTAAAAAAGAAAGAAATAATATTTACAAAGTAAACATTGCTGTGTTGTTTATTTTAATTCAATAATAATGAAATGATTTTTTTCTTATCTGACAACTGTCATAAGGGTCTTTGAGAGTTGAGTTTTTTCTGAATTGTCATTATGACAACTCAATGACACAGATATGATATAGAAAACTTGGAGTCAGCCAAAAAAGAATTCGAGCTGCTAATTCGTGCTGGAATATGCAGACCCTCGAAATCCAATTGGTCAAACCCACTTCACATGGTGCGCAAAGGTGATGGGTCTTAAAGGACATGCGGGTATAACAGGGTTCTTACCACAATTACTATGCCCGAATTCTAACCCCTCCCGTACCTACATGATTTCGCAAACATCCTTAGAGGCAAGTCCATTTTTTCAAAAATCGACCTACAAAAGGCTTTACACTAGGTACCCATTAACGCAGCGCATACCCATAAAACCGCTATCAGCAAGCAGTTCAGGTTGTAAGAGTTTACCCATATGACGTTCGGATTGCGCTATGCAGCTCCAACAATTGGTCCATGAAGTGCTACGACGGGTCGAATTCGCATTCCCGTACATGTATGATATCTGTATTGCCTCATCGGACATCAATGACCACCGTAGACATCTTAATGAAGTGCTCAAAATATACAAGTTGGCATCAAATGTAGGTGGGTCAATAAGTCCTTGACTTTTTGAATTTCTGACCTCTTTACTGAAACAGCAACACTGCTCCTGTCAACAGGCATCTGTCAGTTGACTCCTGTCAAAATTTAAACTTGCTGCGTCAGTTAGTTTATGTTTGACAGCTATTTTTATCAGACTACTCACTAATTTGAGGAGAAAATGGAAAAAAGTGAATTTCGTGTGCTTATTAAGCATTATTTCTTGCGAAAAAAAACCATTACCGAGACCAAGGCTAAGCTTGATAAATACTATGGGGACTCTGCACCATCGATTTCAATGGTAAAAAAGTGGTTTATTGAATTTCGTTGTGGCCGTACAAGCACTGAAGATGCCGAACGTCCTGGACGCCCAGTTGAGGTCTCTACACCCGAAACAATCGAAAAAATTCACGATATTGTGTTGGCCGACCGAAGATTGAAAGTGCGAGAGATTGTGGAAGCCGTAGGGATCTCGCATGGCTCAGTGGTTTCAATTTTGAATGATCACTTGGGCATGAGAAAGCTTTCCGCAAGATGGGTGCCGCGTTTGCTCACAGTCGACCACAAACGCAATCGTGTAACAACTTCACATGAAGGTTTGACGTTGTTTAATCGCAATATGGAGGAGTTTTTGCGCCGTTTTGTAACCGTGGATGAAACATGGATCCATCACAACACACCAGAGACCAAACAACAGTCAAAACAGTGGGTTTCTAAGGGTGAATCGGCGCCAAAGAAGGCCAAGGTGGGTTTGTCAGCCAATAAAGTTATGGCGACTGTTTTTTGGGATGCATGCGGGATAATCCACATTAACTACCTTCAAAAGGGAAGAACAATCAATGGGGAATATTATGCCAACTTATTGGACCGATTCAATGACGATTTGGAAAAAAACCGACCTCATTTGGCCAAGAAAAAAGTTCTTTTCCACCAAGACAATGCAAGGGTCCACACATGTGCAGTTGCCATGGCAAAAATCCATGAATTGGGCTATGAATTGCTCCCTCATCCACCCTATTCTCCAGATTTGGCTCCGAGCGACTACTTCTTGTTCCCAAACCTGAAGAAATGGCTTGGTGGGAAAAGATTTGACTCCAATGATGAAGTCATCTCGCAAACAAAGGCCTATTTTGAGGACCTCGACAAATCATTTTTTTGGAAGGGATAAAAAAATTGGAGAAGCGTTGGACAAAGTGTATAGAGCTCAAGGGAGTTGAAAAATAAAATTATTTTTTTATCAAAAAATCTGTTTTATTCCAAAAGTCACGGACTTATTGACCCGCCTATTAAATAAAACGTTGGCAATTACCCAAATATATATAACCTCGCGAAATAACTATTAATACACACCAAAATGAGTGCCGTGTCTGTACCGCGAACTAATGATATATAGGAAAAAATACAGTGGTTTGGTAAAATATATAATTTATCAGGAAAAAGAAATAAATTTTAAAATTATTGTTGACAAAAATGAAAATTTAGTACGTATAAATGACAGAACATTGAAAACAAATGAAAATATGATTAATGTTAATGAAAGTTAAATGAAAACAAATGAAAATATGATTAATGTAAATGTAAGTTTAATAGAATAAAATGCACGACTGGATCGTACGAACTTGTAAAAATATTTTTTATTATAAATTTTAATTTGTGACCAATTCTTTTTTATTTATTTCATTTTATGCTTAGAATCGGTCTTTCTTGGTCAAATTTAATATTTATGCAAATAAAAACAAATACATAAATTCCATCTCAACGTTTCGCTGGATTTTCCCATCATCTTCAGGAGTGTTTATTTATCTATATATCATGCGTATATAAATTAAAATTTTTGATGTATTATTATAAATATTAATTGAGCTAGCATTGTATTTATTGCATTTAGTAAACAACACTTTTTTTTAGAAAATTTGAGTATACCGGTGACGTGCCGTGGTGCTTCAAGCAAGGTGTTCACTAACTGCTGCTTCAAATTTTGTCTATTATTAGTTACGATTGAGGATTATGACGAGGACGTTGTTTTTGTTGCTTTATTTTTTTTGTGTGTTTTTTATATATTATTTTTTTTGAGTTTTTGTTTTAATACTTTTTTGTGTTTTTCTTTGTAAGGAAACTATAATTTAGAAAGGAAAAACTTCAATAAACAAAAACTATTCGTCGAGATTTCTTCAAAAAACTTGCAAAACTTTATCATAGAAACGGTTTTCTACTTTGATTTCCTTTAAAAATGATTTTTCTATTTAGATAATTGCAAGTTGCGATAACTTTTCCTCTTGCATTCTATTTCTATCATACGATTTAACGTGCTTAAGAGCACAAAAAGAAGGTTCAATAGAGTCACTCGATGTGGTTATTTTTAAGATATACATAAGCCAACTTAATTTAAAAATTTTCGAAAAAGTTTCTTTTAATTCAAGAGCATCAACCATTCTTGGAATGTATTTAACGGAGATATTTTTAAACTAAGAACACTTTAAAAAAACAATTAATTCATTCTTCGGCCTTGGAAAATCAAAAAATGCACCATATGAACAATTTAGGCCTTCAAAACTTCAGTAGAACATTTTATTCCATACTCAACAAAGTTTTTTTTAGAAAGTATAGCTAGTAACTTTAATTTTGTCAACGACTCGAACTGCATTTCAATTTGAAGATTATCTAAAAAAAAATAATTGGCGATATCGCTGTTCAAAACTTTCTAGGCCTCGTTTTAGAAAAGGATCAATAGCATTTTTGGATGCTTCAAAAATATGATGAAAAGTCGTTCTCAAGTTATTTATTTGAAATCTAGCGCTGTCAACGAAATGTGCAGTAAATGTTATCAGAATCAGAAATAACATTTAATACTGCATTAATTAATTAATTTTGTATTTTGTTCGACGTCGCTTTGTAAACACCTGTACGTCAACGTCGCTTATGAGTATGTTTGTATTTGTACTTGGTATATCCGCACCGCATGCGCGCAATGAACAAAATAATAGTCAAACACTGTAAAATGAAATTAAATCTCTCTTTATCCTGTTTTCCACGTGTAACATCTCACATGGCATGGCATTGGCTTGGCTTTGCTGGCATATCTGGTTTTTCTTGGTAGTATCTATCTATAAGTATAAGGTACGTTTTCGTACAGGTACAGATAATGAATCCGCACCACAGCGCACAGCCACAGAACGCTCAATGAAAATGAATACTGATCCTGATTGTTTTGCACTACCGATACCGAACACATATAGTGGAATGGACGACGCTGGCTGACGGTGCACTGAATGTTGTTGAACACCTAATCATATAGGCTTGTACTGGCAATTATCTCTTCCCTTTCTGTTTGATATTTTTTTAATATGGCCATTTGCTTCACTTGGGTGCGCTGATGTTGGGAGAACATCCAAATGTGTGCATTTGTGTTTTTTTGATTGAGAATGAATTCTCTTGCTGTCCGGAAAAGGAAAAGAAAACCGTCGGGTTGTTGAAGGTGAACACCAAGGGTTATAGAAAGATTTATAAGAGAGCATGAATTTCGTGATTTCGTGTCTTTTTTTGTGGAATCGCTGCGTTGAAGTTATGAAAAAATCTTTGAATAAGGCAGGTAGTTGAAATGCAAATAAAAATGAGAACATTTAGGGATTTTGATAATACATGCAAAATACAGATGATTTTGGTTGGGTGTGCGGTGAACACCTGCGTACCTATGAATAAACTTCACTTGAATTTGCAGTTTTATTAACACGGTTTATCAAAATGTTGAGAACGTCGAAAATATGAAAAGTGGTTCTATGGGAAATACCGTTAATAAGTGCGCAAATTAAAATATTTTTATTCCTAAAAGTGGAATATGCCAATTTAAGAACACACACATTTTTTTATAAAAATTCTTGGAGCCGTTTTCGAGAAATAATTTTTTTCTTTACGGATTTTTAACATTTGTATGGGAGGTGCCGTTGGTTTTTATTTTAGGAAAACAAAATCTTTTAACTATTCAAGATAATGTCTAAAACTACTAAATACCAAGTTTCGAAAAAATGTATTGAGTGGTTTACGAAATTTTGAATTAAAAAAAATTAATTTCCCAATTTTTTTGGCTTACATTAGTGTTCAAACATTCGAGGAACTTCTACGTTCAAAATTTTAAAAAATCAAATTAGCGGTTGCCGAGAAAATTGAAAATCAAAGAAATAGTTTTACTAGAGGTACGAAAAGTAACCATTTTTTCCAAAAAAAAATTATAGAAAGTACCCTTTCCCTTCATTAATGAACCGATTTCTTTTTTATAAAAATCGTTGGAGCCGTTTTTGAGAAAAATAAGGTTTTTGTTTTTGGCAAAAAAAATGATGGAAGCTACTGTTATTTGTCGTCTTAAAAAAATGAGAAGACAATATGTACCAAATTTGAAGTAAATCCATCTTACCGTTTAGGCTGCAGACTATTAAAGTAGAATCGAATCAGAATGAAGTAGAATTAAATAATAATAATTGTTAGCAATCTCATGATATAATAATAAGATTTGATGAATTGTTTAAACATTTTATGTGCTGCAAGCGTCCCGAGTATCCAAAAACTGATTTTCAAATGAAACTTAGAATATTTAGTGACAATCCTTTTCCATTGCCCTCCAAGAAGGTTGTCCTATCTGAAAAAGTAAAGGTTCAAGAAATGTTGGATGAATTACTACAGACAGGAGTAATTAGGGTTAGCAAGTCGGAGTATGCATCTCTCATAGTTTTAGTGAAAAAAAGACAGGTGACATAAGAATGTGTCTTCGAATAAACTTACATAAGACAAACATTACTACCCACTTCTGTCAATAGATGATTTATTATATAGATTGGCTAACAAAAGAATATTTACACAGTTCGATTTGAAAAGTGCATTTTATCATATAAAAATGGATGAAGAGTTAATTAAGTTCACATTTTTGACTCCATTAGGGCAAGATGAATTTCTCAGTATGCCGTTTGGTCTGAGGAATGCGCCATCGACATTCCCAAGTTTTATCAATGAGATATTTGAAGATCTAATCTGGGCTGGTAAGATAGCTATCTATTGAGATGACATAATGATTGCGACAGGGACAGCAGAGACATATTAGAGGAAGTGTTTAAAAAACTAGTGGCAAATAAATTAGAATTGAGGCAGGATAGATGTAAGTTTTTGGAATCAGAAATTTAATATTTGGGGTATGTCATATCAGGAGAAGGTATTAGACCAGACGAAAAAGGAATAGATTCCGTAAAGAATTTCCCTATCTATACCCCGAAACCCGAAAGAGGTGCATAGCTTTTTAGGCCTGTGTTTATATTTTAGAAGGTTTATTAAGGGATTTTCGCTACTAGCTGCACCGTGGTATAAACTGATCAGGATGAATGCTATATTTAAGTTTGGTACAAACGAGGTTGATACGTTTCATAATCTGCTGCATAAATTGCTCGAATCACCAATATTGGCTATTTATGATCCGCTAGATGAAACTGAACTCCATTGCGATGCTAGCTCGTTTGGATTCCAAGCAATACTTCAACAATAGAAGAGAGATGGGACTTTCCACCCGATAGTTTATCTCTCGAAACAAACGACAGAAAATGAATCCAAGTATCATAGTTTTTTTTTAATTAGAGAGCTCAGCGATTATCAATTTAGATTTAAAAATCTGTTTGCACGGTCGGAAGTTTAAGATTGTCACGAACTGTAATTCAATGACTCTCACCTAAATAAAAAAGAAATAAATCGATTGCAATTTAATTACAAGTCTAAGATTACATGTTAGAACATCGAAGTGGTGATAAAATGCAACACGTAAATGCATTGAGTCGCATTCTCAATGTAATGGTGCTTGAAAACAACACGTTTGAGCAGACGTTGTCAATCTGGCAGAACAAAAATGAGGATATAAAACAGATAAGGAAAGGTTGCAAGTTCAGGTGTATAGTACATATGAGTTAAGAAATGGATTAGTGTATAGGCAAATGGGTAAGATTGTTCTTTTTGTTGTACCTAAAAGTATGGAAAGAACAATATTAAAAAATATTATGATGAGTTAGGGCATGTAGGAGGTGTAAAAGTAGTAGAAAATATACTTAAGTCATACTGGTTCCCAGGATTGAATGGCAAGGTAAAAGACCATAATAATAACTGTTTGAAATGTATAGTATTTTCTACGAAGCCCGTTAAGCATGAGGGGCTATTATACAGTATACCGTTCGACACAGTTCACATTGATCAGTGACTCTTAAATTATAAAGAAAGAAATATATTTTCTTGATAGGAGATGTGTTTTCAAAATGGTAACAATGAAGCAATTACATGTTTGAAAGCTTACTTTGCTACGTATAGTAGGCTGAAAGTAATAGTGTCTGAACGATAGAGCGCTTTTCCGTCTGAAGCATTAGGGGAATTTTTGAAAAAAAAACAATGTTCGTAAAAATAACGAATGTAGGGTTAATATACTCGTTAGATAAGGCTTTAGCTAAAATCAAGTTTGTCACGAATAATACTATACATAAAAGGACAGGAACTCATCCAAGCCAATTATTTTTGGTGTGCGTCAAAAAGAAAAATCTCGGATCCATTAAGGGAAGAGCCAGAAGAATTAAATAAAAAGACGAATGATATGGATTTAATGGCGATCCGAAGAAAGGCTGCTAAAAAAATAGTAAAGACACAAGAATACAATAAGCAAAATAAAGGAGAGTTTGTAGGGAATATAGAGTAGGAGAATATGTGATGGTAAAAAATTTTGTTAGTCAGGCAAATGTGTGCCAGAAAATAATTCCTAAATTTAAAGGGACTTATGAAGTATAGAATGTATTACCAAACGATAGATGCATAATATGTGACATAGAAGGTTTCCAAATTAGTCAAGGTCTTGCAAAACTTGCAAATTTTTTTAATTTTTCCTCTACAGCTGTTATTTTGTTGATCGAACACGGAAACTGTGGTACATAATTAAAAGCCACTCTATTCCCCAAAAACGGATTAAGACTTGAAATATCATTACTTGCTGTTTCTATGTTAACCGATGAGCAAAAAATTGAGCGGACTGAAATTTAGCAGCAAGTTAACAAAAAAAAAAATGCACAAGAAATGCAGCAACCCGGTCATTGCGATTGAATCGAGTTCATAGATTCATGAATACAAAAATTTGATAAATTTATAAATTGTACACACAATTATGTGGTGATGGTCACCCTAATCCAGCAGTAAGTCATACCCGCTTACGCACATATTATTATAATTAAAAGTATAAATAATTTCGATGAGTGAGCTTTCTTAAGAACGGTTGTCATTCGATTGCTAATTTAATTCTACCTTTCATTTTATTGCAATTTTTATACTTAAACTAATTACATTTATACTGAATTAAAACTTCAAACTTTAAACTTATAAACGTTTTTTTTCATACTGGTTCCTATATTTGGGGGCTCAACTAAACATAAACTTCAAGTCGCGCTTTATAGTATTACAATTTTTTTATTAATCTTGTCTTGATTATTCGATATATAAAAAATTAATTCGGTTTTGAACAATTTGACTGTTGCTCAACTTAAGTCGGAGTCAGGAAAGCTCACATTGGATACGTCCGGCAATAAACCAGAATTAGGAACAGATTAGAATGGGCGCTAAAAGCAAAGAAGTTGACGAGGGTGGCAGAGGGTGTTCCGACTGGAAACAGAAACCGTGGCGGTGAAATCATTATAAAGGATACAGAAAATTTTCTTTCACACTTTAATGGTGAGGACAGTTTATCTGTGGAAAAATGGAGTACCGATTTCGAAGAGTGCGGGTATCAGGCAGTGGACTGACTTGGAACAGTTAGTTTACTGTAAAAAAACAACACAGAGGTAGCGCTAAGATGTTTATGAGGTCAGTATAATGTACTTCATATTCCGAGCTGAGAAAACAGTTTGTTCCAATACAAAAAAAAAGCCGCACAACGAAAACAAAACGAAGCAGCTCTGGACGACAAATCAAACCACTCATCCTCTTGAAAGGTGAAATTATAATAATTTTATTTTATTATACACTAATGTACAACCAACGCTTATAATTCGATGAGCTACTGTGTGATATTTTTTTCTATCCCACGCTAACGTGGGAATATGCATACTCATTAAAAGACAAAAATATGTATTTCAAATAAATCGTTCACACAGGAGCTCTCGTTACAGAGAAAAACAAAGAACTTAATATATTTACAATTATGCAACGCGTGCAAACACTTATGAGTTTGTATATGCACCCCTCCTTGGAGGTTCCTAACCTTCAATTTATCAGGTGGCTTCAAAGCGAGGAACTGTTCTTCTTGGTGTTGGAATTGGCCTTCTCTGCCGCAGGTAATAAATGATTATCATTCCAATAGCAGTCACCGGCAGCAAAGAGTTCAAACCATAATGGTGGTAATCATGTATGTTCAATTGGGGCTCTTCAGGTGATGTTATGTCTTTCTTCAGGTCCTCTAATTCCTGTGTAAGATTTTGAAATTGGTCATAATTAATTGTGCTTACCTTCAGGTGCAATCAAATTGCTTCAGGTGCAATCAATTTGGGCCCATCCGTGCTAATTGCAAATCTTGAGACACAGTCGGCAAAAGAACGTACGTTAAATTCCGTTCAGGCATGTAAACGGTGATTTTTTAAGAGCTTGGTTTTTGAAAATTCAAAAAAACACAGAAACTTGTAAAAAGTGAATGAAATTTTTATTTGGATCGATAAATCAATTTCGGCCATTTACTTTTTAAAAATAATTTCACTTAAATGTTGCCCGCGGCTACGCTTCAGGTAGTCCATTCTGAAGGTCCAATTTTGGCAAACTTTTTCACACATTTTGGCCGGAATCTCACCAATGACGCGTTCAATGTTGGCTTCCAAGGAAGCAATCGTGTTTGGCTTGTCCCCATAGACAATAGACTTAACATAGCTCCACAAAAAATAGTCTAACGGGGTCAAATCACATGATCTCGGTGGCCAATTGACTGCGCCAAAACGTGAGATCAACTGCTCACCAAATTCGCCTCTCAATTGATGCATGATTTCGCGTGCAGTCTGGCATGTGGCACCGTCCTGTTGGAACCACATGTCGACCGAGTTCAATTCTCGCATTTTCGGCAAAAAAAAATCTGTTATCATCGAACGGTACCTTTCTCCATTGACCGTAACCCTGCGGCCTTCATCGTCCTTGAAGAAGTACGGCCCAATGATGCCGCCTGCCCATAAGCCGCACCAAACAGTGCATTTTTCGGGATGCATTGGTAGCTGCTGAATTGCCTATGGCTGCTCTTCACTCCAAATACGGCAATTCTGCTTATTCACGTATCCATTTAGCCAAAAATGAGCCTCGTCGCTGAAGACAATTTTGCGATAAAAGCTTGCGAAACACATTTTTCACAGAGCACGAATTTTGATAATAAATTTCAATAATTTGCAAACGTTGTTCAGGCGAAAGTCTATTCATGATCAAATGGCAAACAATACTGAATCGAAATGTCAAATGTTCGTGGAATTTGTCATGTGTGATCTGCCAAAAATATAAACGTCAAAAACCAAGTAGCAAAAAAATCACCCGTTATATGACGGTCACAATTATTAATTATTCGGTTAATGCTTTGAATGACACCGGTAGTGACCTTACCCTTATAATGCAAAGTCAATTTAAAACAATGAGTAACATCGATTTAAGATTATAATAATAATATTATGAATATTCAGCTGAACGAGGCAAATCAGTTAGACACCCCAATTAGATACAAAGAAGAAATCAGGGCATTATGCAACAATTACAAACCGATTGTAGTTAAAAAATGTCCAGTTACAATGAAAATTAATTTAATCGATGAGACTCCTATATTAAAAATATAGTAAAGATGCAGGTTGAGAAATGGGTCAATGATTCAGCAGTTCGTCCGTCATGTTCTCCCTTTGCTAGTCGAATTGTGGTGGTAAAAAAGGAGGATGGCACACAAAGAGTGTGTCTAGATTACAGAAAGCTCGATGAGCAAATTATCAAAGATCGATTCACAGTTCCTCTCATAGAAGAAGTTTTAGATCAGTTACAGAATTCCAAGGTATTTTTTACCCTTGATCTGGAAAATGGATTGTTTCATGTCGAGATAGAGGAAGAAAGCATTCCATATACGTCTTTTGTCACAAAAGAAGGCCAGTTTGAATTTTCCAAGGTTCCTTTTGGACTCTCTAATTCACCAGCAGTGTTTTTACGATTTATATATTCCGTTGTTCGTGCACTTATAGAAAGATGATTGTCTTCATTAAATAGATGATCTTATCATACTGACGACTGATGAACGAGAATACTCAAAAATTAAAGGATGTTCTAATTACGGCAGCAGATAACGGGTTAACTATCAAGTCTAAGTGTTAATTTCTAAAGCGTAAAGTCGAGTTCCTAGGTCATGTAATTGAAAATGGGACGATTTCTCCATCGGAAAACAAGACAAAAGCCGTACGAAATTTTCCAGAGCCAAAAACTGTAAAAAACAATACAAGCATTTCTAGGGTTGACGGGGTACTTTAGAAAATTTATTGAAAATTACTCACTAAGTTCTTCCCCTTTAACAAATCTACTAAAAAGCAATTGTACTTTCAGATTTGGACCGAAAGAAAGAATTGCATATGAAACTCAGAAATCCAAGATAATTTCCCCTCTAATTTTACGAATTTATATTCAAGTTGCTGACACAGAGATCCACACAGACGCCAGCAAACTCGGATGTTCGGCGATACTATTTCAGAAAGCATAGGACAATTGCCTTCATCCAATATACTATCTGAGCTACAAAAATTTGGAATCCAAATATGATGCGTATACCTTTGAAGTAATAAGCGTTTATCTTGCGCTTAAAAAATTCCGCATACACATCTTGGGAACGAACTTAAAAGTGGTAAGAGATGCAAGGCGTTCAAATGTACGACAGAGAAGATGGACCTGCCAACATCAGTCGCAAGATGGGTTATGTTTATGAACGAGTTAGGCAGTTTTCCTGTAGAGCATAGAAAAGGTACCAGAATGCCTCATGTGGACACTTTAAGCAGGCATCCCGCAGTGTGGGTAATTAGTCACGAGGTGAATAAGAAAGGTGTAGGAAAGGGACGATCATGGATATTTTAAAACGAAGCGAATACGAAGATTTCGTAATCAAAGGTGACATTTTGTTAAAGGTTGTCAATGGAAGCGAGTTTTTAGTTATACCAAGAATTATGGAGAGAGAACTCATTAAAAGTAAACACGAAGAGTGCCATTTCGGAGTGAAAAAAACATTGGAACTAGTAACGCAGGATTTTTATATTAACTTTCTTCGTATCAACCGGAAAAGTGGTTTAAATATACAATGAGCTACAAATGGCAATCAACAGCAGTTATCAAAGGGCGATAAGAAGTACTCCATTTGAAGTGATGTTGAGCCAGAAGTTGCGATTGAAGGACAATCTGGATCTTCAACTAATTATACAAGATGAAATGTTATCATCATTTGACACAGGCCTTGAGGATATACGATCAGATGCTAGGAAACAAATTTCAAACATTCAAGCTGAAAATAAGAAGATTTTTAACAAAACTCGTTGCGCTGGGAAAATATATAGAGAAGGTGACCTAGTGGCGATAAAGCGGACACAATTTACAACACGTAAGCTGGATACAGAATACTTTGGACCATATGAGGTAACTCGAGTTGGAAGAGCGAACCGGTATACAGTGCGAAAAGTTGACCATGGTGATGGTCCACGTCAAACAACTATATGCCGCTATTTTATGAAACCGTGGAAGGAAACTGGTTTCAATTATTCATCCGAGGAGGATGAAATATAGGATGGCCGAATGTGGTGATGGTCACTCTAATCCAGCGGTAAGTTATACCCGTTTACGCACATATTATTATAATTAAAAGTATACATAATTCCGATGAGTACATTTATTCTTTTTTCTTTATTCTTTATTCTTTATTCTTTATTCTTTATTCTTTATTCTTTATTCTTTATTCTTTATTCTTTATTCTTTATTCTTTATTCTTTATTCTTTATTCTTTATTCTTTATTCTTTATTCTTTATTCTTTATTCTTTATTCTTTATTCTTTATTCTTTATTCTTTATTCTTTATTCTTTATTCTTTATTCTTTATTCTTTATTCTTTATTCTTTATTCTTTATTCTTTATTCTTTATTCTTTATTCTTTATTCTTTATTCTTTATTCTTTATTCTTTATTCTTTATTCTTTATTCTTTATTCTTTATTCTTTATTCTTTATTCTTTATTCTTTATTCTTTATTCTTTATTCTTTATTCTTTATTCTTTATTCTTTATTCTTTATTCTTTATTCTTTATTCTTTATTCTTTATTCTTTATTCTTTATTCTTTATTCTTTATTCTTTATTCTTTATTCTTTATTCTTTATTCTTTATTCTTTATTCTTTATTCTTTATTCTTTATTCTTTATTCTTTATTCTTTATTCTTTATTCTTTATTCTTTATTCTTTATTCTTTATTCTTTATTCTTTATTCTTTATTCTTTATTCTTTATTCTTTATTCTTTATTCTTTATTCTTTATTCTTTATTCTTTATTCTTTATTCTTTATTCTTTATTCTTTATTCTTTATTCTTTATTCTTTATTCTTTATTCTTTATTCTTTATTCTTTATTCTTTATTCTTTATTCTTTATTCTTTATTCTTTATTCTTTATTCTTTATTCTTTATTCTTTATTCTTTATTCTTTATTCTTTATTCTTTATTCTTTATTCTTTATTCTTTATTCTTTATTCTTTATTCTTTATTCTTTATTCTTTATTCTTTATTCTTTATTCTTTATTCTTTATTCTTTATTCTTTATTCTTTATTCTTTATTCTTTATTCTTTATTCTTTATTCTTTATTCTTTATTCTTTATTCTTTATTCTTTATTCTTTATTCTTTATTCTTTATTCTTTATTCTTTATTCTTTATTCTTTATTCTTTATTCTTTATTCTTTATTCTTTATTCTTTATTCTTTATTCTTTATTCTTTATTCTTTATTCTTTATTCTTTATTCTTTATTCTTTATTCTTTATTCTTTATTCTTTATTCTTTATTCTTTATTCTTTATTCTTTATTCTTTATTCTTTATTCTTTATTCTTTATTCTTTATTCTTTATTCTTTATTCTTTATTCTTTATTCTTTATTCTTTATTCTTTATTCTTTATTCTTTATTCTTTATTCTTTATTCTTTATTCTTTATTCTTTATTCTTTATTCTTTATTCTTTATTCTTTATTCTTTATTCTTTATTCTTTATTCTTTATTCTTTATTCTTTATTCTTTATTCTTTATTCTTTATTCTTTATTCTTTATTCTTTATTCTTTATTCTTTATTCTTTATTCTTTATTCTTTATTCTTTATTCTTTATTCTTTATTCTTTATTCTTTTTATTCTTTATTCTTTATTCTTTATTCTTTATTCTTTATTCTTTATTCTTTATTCTTTATTCTTTATTCTTTATTCTTTATTCTTTATTCTTTATTCTTTATTCTTTATTCTTTATTCTTTATTCTTTATTCTTTATTCTTTATTCTTTATTCTTTATTCTTTATTCTTTATTCTTTATTCTTTATTCTTTATTCTTTATTCTTTATTCTTTATTCTTTATTCTTTATTCTTTATTCTTTATTCTTTATTCTTTATTCTTTATTCTTTATTCTTTATTCTTTATTCTTTATTCTTTATTCTTTATTCTTTATTCTTTATTCTTTATTCTTTATTCTTTATTCTTTATTCTTTATTCTTTATTCTTTATTCTTTATTCTTTATTCTTTATTCTTTATTCTTTATTCTTTATTCTTTATTCTTTATTCTTTATTCTTTATTCTTTATTCTTTATTCTTTATTCTTTATTCTTTATTCTTTATTCTTTATTCTTTATTCTTTATTCTTTATTCTTTATTCTTTATTCTTTATTCTTTATTCTTTATTCTTTATTCTTTATTCTTTATTCTTTATTCTTTATTCTTTATTCTTTATTCTTTATTCTTTATTCTTTATTCTTTATTCTTTATTCTTTATTCTTTATTCTTTATTCTTTATTCTTTATTCTTTATTCTTTATTCTTTATTCTTTATTCTTTATTCTTTATTCTTTATTCTTTATTCTTTATTCTTTATTCTTTATTCTTTATTCTTTATTCTTTATTCTTTATTCTTTATTCTTTATTCTTTATTCTTTATTCTTTATTCTTTATTCTTTATTCTTTATTCTTTATTCTTTATTCTTTATTCTTTATTCTTTATTCTTTATTCTTTATTCTTTATTCTTTATTCTTTATTCTTTATTCTTTATTCTTTATTCTTTATTCTTTATTCTTTATTCTTTATTCTTTATTCTTTATTCTTTATTCTTTATTCTTTATTCTTTATTCTTTATTCTTTATTCTTTATTCTTTATTCTTTATTCTTTATTCTTTATTCTTTATTCTTTATTCTTTATTCTTTATTCTTTATTCTTTATTCTTTATTCTTTATTCTTTATTCTTTATTCTTTATTCTTTATTCTTTATTCTTTATTCTTTATTCTTTATTCTTTATTCTTTATTCTTTATTCTTTATTCTTTATTCTTTATTCTTTATTCTTTATTCTTTATTCTTTATTCTTTATTCTTTATTCTTTATTCTTTATTCTTTATTCTTTATTCTTTATTCTTTATTCTTTATTCTTTATTCTTTATTCTTTATTCTTTATTCTTTATTCTTTATTCTTTATTCTTTATTCTTTATTCTTTATTCTTTATTCTTTATTCTTTATTCTTTATTCTTTATTCTTTATTCTTTATTCTTTATTCTTTATTCTTTATTCTTTATTCTTTATTCTTTATTCTTTATTCTTTATTCTTTATTCTTTATTCTTTATTCTTTATTCTTTATTCTTTATTCTTTATTCTTTATTCTTTATTCTTTATTCTTTATTCTTTATTCTTTATTCTTTATTCTTTATTCTTTATTCTTTATTCTTTATTCTTTATTCTTTATTCTTTATTCTTTATTCTTTATTCTTTATTCTTTATTCTTTATTCTTTATTCTTTATTCTTTATTCTTTATTCTTTATTCTTTATTCTTTATTCTTTATTCTTTATTCTTTATTCTTTATTCTTTATTCTTTATTCTTTATTCTTTATTCTTTATTCTTTATTCTTTATTCTTTATTCTTTATTCTTTATTCTTTATTCTTTATTCTTTATTCTTTATTCTTTATTCTTTATTCTTTATTCTTTATTCTTTATTCTTTATTCTTTATTCTTTATTCTTTATTCTTTATTCTTTATTCTTTATTCTTTATTCTTTATTCTTTATTCTTTATTCTTTATTCTTTATTCTTTATTCTTTATTCTTTATTCTTTATTCTTTATTCTTTATTCTTTATTCTTTATTCTTTATTCTTTATTCTTTATTCTTTATTCTTTATTCTTTATTCTTTATTCTTTATTCTTTATTCTTTATTCTTTATTCTTTATTCTTTATTCTTTATTCTTTATTCTTTATTCTTTATTCTTTATTCTTTATTCTTTATTCTTTATTCTTTATTCTTTATTCTTTATTCTTTATTCTTTATTCTTTATTCTTTATTCTTTATTCTTTATTCTTTATTCTTTATTCTTTATTCTTTATTCTTTATTCTTTATTCTTTATTCTTTATTCTTTATTCTTTATTCTTTATTCTTTATTCTTTATTCTTTATTCTTTATTCTTTATTCTTTATTCTTTATTCTTTATTCTTTATTCTTTATTCTTTATTCTTTATTCTTTATTCTTTATTCTTTATTCTTTATTCTTTATTCTTTATTCTTTATTCTTTATTCTTTATTCTTTATTCTTTATTCTTTATTCTTTATTCTTTATTCTTTATTCTTTATTCTTTATTCTTTATTCTTTATTCTTTATTCTTTATTCTTTATTCTTTATTCTTTATTCTTTATTCTTTATTCTTTATTCTTTATTCTTTATTCTTTATTCTTTATTCTTTATTCTTTATTCTTTATTCTTTATTCTTTATTCTTTATTCTTTATTCTTTATTCTTTATTCTTTATTCTTTATTCTTTATTCTTTATTCTTTATTCTTTATTCTTTATTCTTTATTCTTTATTCTTTATTCTTTATTCTTTATTCTTTATTCTTTATTCTTTATTCTTTATTCTTTATTCTTTATTCTTTATTTTTTATTCTTTATTCTTTATTCTTTATTCTTTATTCTTTATTCTTTATTCTTTATTCTTTATTCTTTATTCTTTATTCTTTATTCTTTATTCTTTATTCTTTATTCTTTATTCTTTATTCTTTATTCTTTATTCTTTATTCTTTATTCTTTATTCTTTATTCTTTATTCTTTATTCTTTATTCTTTATTCTTTATTCTTTATTCTTTATTCTTTATTCTTTATTCTTTATTCTTTATTCTTTATTCTTTATTCTTTATTCTTTATTCTTTATTCTTATTCTTTATTCTTTATTCTTTATTCTTTATTCTTTATTCTTTATTCTTTATTCTTTATTCTTTATTCTTTATTCTTTATTCTTTATTCTTTATTCTTTATTCTTTATTCTTTATTCTTTATTCTTTATTCTTTATTCTTTATTCTTTATTCTTTATTCTTTATTCTTTATTCTTTATTCTTTATTCTTTATTCTTTATTCTTTATTCTTTATTCTTTATTCTTTATTCTTTATTCTTTATTCTTTATTCTTTATTCTTATTCTTATTCTTTATTCTTTATTCTTTATTCTTTATTCTTTATCTTTATTCTTTATTCTTTATTCTTTATTCTTTATTCTTTATTCTTTATTCTTTATTCTTTATTCTTTATTCTTTATTCTTTATTCTTTATTCTTTATTCTTTATTCTTTATTCTTTATTCTTTATTCTTTATTCTTTATTCTTTATTCTTTTTTCTTTATTCTTTATTCTTTATTCTTTATTCTTTATTCTTTATTCTTTATTCTTTATTCTTTATTCTTTATTCTTTATTCTTTATTCTTTATTCTTTATTCTTTATTCTTTATTCTTTATTCTTTATTCTTTATTCTTTATTCTTTATTCTTTATTCTTTATTCTTTATTCTTTATTCTTTATTCTTTATTCTTTATTCTTTATTCTTTATTCTTTATTCTTTATTCTTTATTCTTTATTCTTTATTCTTTATTCTTTATTCTTTATTCTTTATTCTTTATTCTTTATTCTTTATTCTTTATTCTTATTCTTTATTCTTTATTCTTTATTCTTTATTCTTTATTCTTTATTCTTTATTCTTTATTCTTTATTCTTTATTCTTTATTCTTTATTCTTTATTCTTTATTCTTTATTCTTTATTCTTTATTCTTTATTCTTTATTCTTTATTCTTTATTCTTTATTCTTTATTCTTTATTCTTTATTCTTTATTCTTTATTCTTTATTCTTTATTCTTTATTCTTTATTCTTTATTCTTTATTCTTTATTCTTTATTCTTTATTCTTTATTCTTTATTCTTTATCTTTATTCTTTATTCTTTATTCTTTATTCTTTATTCTTTATTCTTTATTCTTTATTCTTTATTCTTTATTCTTTATTCTTTATTCTTTATTCTTTATTCTTTATTCTTTATTCTTTATTCTTTATTCTTTATTCTTTATTCTTTATTCTTTATTCTTTATTCTTTATTCTTTATTCTTTATTCTTTATTCTTTATTCTTTATTCTTTATTCTTTATTCTTTATTCTTTATTCTTTATTCTTTATTCTTTATTCTTTATTCTTTATTCTTTATTCTTTATTCTTTATTCTTTATTCTTTATTCTTTATTCTTTATTCTTTATCTTTATTCTTTATTCTTTATTCTTTATTCTTTATTCTTTATTCTTTATTCTTTATTCTTATTCTTTATTCTTTATTCTTATTCTTTATTCTTTATTCTTTATTCTTTATTCTTTATTCTTTATTCTTTATTCTTTATTCTTTATTCTTTATTCTTTATCTTTATTCTTTATTCTTTATTCTTTATTCTTTATTCTTTATTCTTTATTCTTTATTCTTTATTCTTTATTCTTTATTCTTTATTCTTTATTCTTATTCTTTATTCTTTATTCTTTATTCTTTATTCTTTATTCTTTATTATCTTTATTCTTTATTCTTTATTCTTTATTCTTTATTCTTTATTCTTTATTCTTTATTCTTTATTCTTTATTCTTTATTCTTTATTCTTTATTCTTTATTCTTTATTCTTTATTCTTATTCTTTATTCTTTATTCTTTATTCTTTATTCTTTATTCTTTATTCTTTATTCTTTATCTTTATTCTTATTCTTTATTCTTTATTCTTTATTCTTTATTCTTTATTCTTTATTCTTTATTCTTTATTCTTTATTCTTTATTCTTTATTCTTTATTCTTTATTCTTTATTCTTTATTCTTTATTCTTTATTCTTTATTCTTTATTCTTTATTCTTTATTCTTTATTCTTTATTCTTTATTCTTTATTCTTTATTCTTTATTCTTTATTCTTTATTCTTTATTCTTTATTCTTTATTCTTTATTCTTTATTCTTTATTCTTTATTCTTTATTCTTTATTCTTTATTCTTTATTCTTTATTCTTTATTCTTTATTCTTTATTCTTTATTCTTTATTCTTTATTCTTTATTCTTTATTCTTTATTCTTTATTCTTTATTCTTTATTCTTTATTCTTTATTCTTTATTCTTTATTCTTTATTCTTTATTCTTATTCTTTATTCTTTATTCTTTATTCTTTATTCTTTATTCTTTATTCTTTATTCTTTATTCTTTATTCTTTATTCTTTATTCTTTATTCTTTATTCTTTATTCTTTATTCTTTATTCTTTATTCTTTATTCTTTATTCTTTATTCTTTATTCTTTATTCTTTATTCTTTATTCTTTATTCTTTATTCTTTATTCTTTATTCTTTATTCTTTATTCTTTATTCTTTATTCTTTATTCTTTATTCTTTATTCTTTATTCTTTATTCTTTATTCTTTATTCTTTATTCTTTATTCTTTATTCTTTATTCTTTATTCTTTATTCTTTATTCTTTATTCTTTATTCTTTATTCTTTATTCTTTATTCTTTATTCTTTATTCTTTATTCTTTATTCTTTATTCTTTATTCTTTATTCTTTATTCTTTATTCTTTATTCTTTATTCTTTATTCTTTATTCTTTCTTCTTTATTCTTTATTCTTATTCTTCTTATTCTTTATTCTTTATTCTTTATTCTTTATTCTTTATTCTTTATTCTTTATTCTTTATTCTTTATTCTTTATTCTTTATTCTTTATCTTTATTCTTTATTCTTTATTCTTTATTCTTTATTCTTTATTCTTTATTCTTTATTCTTTATTCTTTATTCTTTATTCTTTATTCTTTATTCTTTATTCTTTATTCTTTATTCTTTATTCTTTATTCTTTATTCTTTATTCTTTATTCTTTATTCTTTATTCTTTATTCTTTATTCTTTATTCTTTATTCTTTATTCTTATTCTTTATTCTTTATTCTTTATTCTTTATTCTTTATTCTTTATTCTTTATTCTTTATTCTTTATTCTTTATTCTTTATTCTTATTTTATTCTTTATTCTTTATTCTTTATTCTTTATTCTTTATTCTTTATTCTTTATTCTTTATTCTTTATTCTTTATTCTTTATTCTTTATTCTTTATTCTTTATTCTTTATTCTTTATTCTTTATTCTTTATTCTTTATTCTTTATTCTTTATTCTTTATTCTTTATTCTTTATTCTTTATTCTTTATTCTTTATTCTTTATTCTTTATCTTTATTCTTTATTCTTTATTCTTTATTCTTTATTCTTTATTCTTTATTCTTTATTCTTTATTCTTTATTCTTTATTCTTTATTCTTTATTCTTTATTCTTTATTCTTTATTCTTTATTCTTTATTCTTTATTCTTTATTCTTTATTCTTTATTCTTTATTCTTTATTCTTTATTCTTTATTCTTTATTCTTTATTCTTTATTCTTATTCTTTATTCTTTATTCTTTATTCTTTATTCTTTATTCTTTATTCTTTATTCTTTATTCTTTATTCTTTATTCTTTATTCTTTATTCTTTATTCTTTATTCTTTATTCTTTATTCTTTATTCTTTATTCTTTATTCTTTATTCTTTATTCTTTATTCTTTATTCTTTATTCTTTATTCTTTATTCTTTATTCTTTATTCTTTATTCTTTATTCTTTATTCTTTATTCTTTATTCTTTATTCTTTATTCTTTATTCTTTATTCTTTATTCTTTATTCTTTATTCTTTATTCTTTATTCTTTATTCTTTATTCTTTATTCTTTATTCTTTATTCTTTATTCTTTATTCTTTATTCTTTATTCTTTATTCTTTATTCTTTATTCTTTATTCTTTATTCTTTATTCTTTATTCTTATTCTTTATCTTTATTCTTTATTCTTTATTCTTTATTCTTTATTCTTTATTCTTTATTCTTTATTCTTTATTCTTTATTCTTTATTCTTTATTCTTTATTCTTTATTCTTTATTCTTTATTCTTTATTCTTTATTCTTTATTCTTTATTCTTTATTCTTTATTCTTTATTCTTTATTCTTTATTCTTTATTCTTTATTCTTTATTCTTTATTCTTTATTCTTTATTCTTTATTCTTATTCTTTATTCTTTATTCTTTATTCTTTATTCTTTATTCTTTATTCTTTATTCTTTATTCTTTATTCTTTATTCTTTATTCTTTATTCTTTATTCTTTATTCTTTATTCTTTATTCTTTATTCTTATCTTTATTCTTTATTCTTTATTCTTTATTCTTTATTCTTTATTCTTTATTCTTTATTCTTTATTCTTTATTCTTTATTCTTTATTCTTTATTCTTTATTCTTTATTCTTTATTCTTTATTCTTTATTCTTTATTCTTTATTCTTTATTCTTTATTCTTTATTCTTTATTCTTTATTCTTTATTCTTTATTCTTTATTCTTTATTCTTTATTCTTTATTCTTTATTCTTTATTCTTTATTCTTTATTCTTTATTCTTTATTCTTTATTCTTTATTCTTTATTCTTTATTCTTTATTCTTTATTCTTTATTCTTTATTCTTTATTCTTTATTCTTTATTCTTTATTCTTTATTCTTTATTCTTTATTCTTTATTCTTTATTCTTTATTCTTTATTCTTTATTCTTTATTCTTTATTCTTTATTCTTTATTCTTTATTCTTTATTCTTATTCTTTATTCTTTATTCTTTATTCTTTATTCTTTATTCTTTATTCTTTATTCTTTATTCTTTATTCTTTATTCTTTATTCTTTATTCTTTATTCTTTATTCTTTATTCTTTATTCTTTATTCTTTATTCTTTATTCTTTATTCTTTATTCTTTATTCTTTATTCTTTATTCTTATTCTTTATTCTTTATTCTTTATTCTTTATTCTTTATTCTTTATTCTTTATTCTTTATTCTTATTCTTTATTCTTTATTCTTTATTCTTTATTCTTTATTCTTTATTCTTATTCTTTATTCTTTATTCTTTATTCTTTATTCTTTATTCTTTATTCTTTATTCTTTATTCTTTATTCTTTATTCTTTATTCTTTATTCTTTATTCTTTATTCTTTATTCTTTATTCTTATTCTTTATTCTTTATTCTTTATTCTTTATTCTTTATTCTTTATTCTTTATTCTTTATTCTTTATTCTTTATTCTTTATTCTTTATTCTTTATTCTTTATTCTTTATTCTTTATTCTTTATTCTTTATTCTTTATTCTTTATTCTTTATTCTTTATTCTTTATTCTTTATTCTTTATTCTTTATTCTTTATTCTTTATTCTTTATTCTTTATTCTTTATTCTTTATTCTTTATTCTTTATTCTTTATTCTTTATTCTTTATTCTTTATTCTTTATTCTTTATTCTTTATTCTTTATTCTTTATTCTTTATTCTTTATTCTTTATTCTTTATTCTTTATTCTTTATTCTTTATTCTTTATTCTTTATTCTTTATTCTTTATTCTTTATTCTTTATTCTTTATTCTTTATTCTTTATTCTTTATTCTTTATTCTTTATTCTTTATTCTTTATTCTTTATTCTTTATTCTTTATTCTTTATTCTTTATTCTTTATTCTTTATTCTTTATTCTTTATTCTTTATTCTTTATTCTTTATTCTTTATTCTTTATTCTTTATTCTTTATTCTTTATTCTTTATTCTTTATTCTTTATTCTTTATTCTTTATTCTTTATTCTTTATTCTTTATTCTTTATTCTTTATTCTTTATTCTTTATTCTTTATTCTTTATTCTTTATTCTTTATTCTTTATTCTTTATTCTTTATTCTTTATTCTTTATTCTTTATTCTTTATTCTTTATTCTTTATTCTTTATTCTTTATTCTTTATTCTTTATTCTTTATTCTTTATTCTTTATTCTTTATTCTTTATTCTTTATTCTTTATTCTTTATTCTTTATTCTTTATTCTTTATTCTTTATTCTTTATTCTTTATTCTTTATTCTTATTCTTTATTCTTTATTCTTTATTCTTTATTCTTTATTCTTTATTCTTTATCTTTATTCTTTATTCTTTATTCTTTATTCTTTATTCTTATTCTTTATTCTTTATTCTTTATTCTTTATTCTTTATTCTTTATTCTTTATTCTTTATTCTTTATTCTTTATTCTTTATTCTTTATTCTTTATTCTTTATTCTTTATTCTTTATTCTTTATTCTTTATTCTTTATTCTTTATTCTTTATTCTTTATTCTTTATTCTTTATTCTTTATTCTTTATTCTTTATCTTTATTCTTTATTCTTTATTCTTTATTCTTTATTCTTTATTCTTTATTCTTTATTCTTTATTCTTTATTCTTTATTCTTTATTCTTATTCTTTATTCTTTATTCTTTATTCTTTATTCTTTATTCTTTATTCTTTATTCTTATTCTTTATTCTTTATTCTTTATTCTTTATTCTTTATTCTTTATTCTTTATTCTTTATTCTTTATTCTTTATTCTTTATTCTTTATTCTTTATTCTTTATTCTTTATTCTTTATTCTTTATTCTTTATTCTTTATTCTTTATTCTTTATTCTTTATTCTTTATTCTTTATTCTTTATTCTTTATTCTTTATTCTTTATTCTTTATTCTTTATTCTTTATTCTTTATTCTTTATTCTTTATTCTTTATTCTTTATTCTTTATTCTTTATTCTTTATTCTTTATTCTTTATTCTTTATTCTTTATTCTTTATTCTTTATTCTTTATTCTTTATTCTTTATTCTTTATTCTTTATTCTTTATTCTTTATTCTTTATTCTTTATTCTTTATTCTTTATTCTTTATTCTTTATTCTTTATTCTTTATTCTTTATTCTTTATTCTTTATTCTTTATTCTTTATTCTTTATTCTTTATTCTTTATTCTTTATTCTTTATTCTTTATTCTTTATTCTTTATTCTTTATTCTTTATTCTTTATTCTTTATTCTTTATTCTTTATTCTTTATTCTTTATTCTTTATTCTTTATTCTTTATTCTTTATTCTTTATTCTTTATTCTTTATTCTTTATTCTTTATTCTTTATTCTTTATTCTTTATTCTTTATTCTTTATTCTTTATTCTTTATTCTTTATTCTTTATTCTTTATTCTTTATTCTTTATTCTTTATTCTTTATTCTTTATTCTTTATTCTTTATTCTTTATTCTTTATTCTTTATTCTTTATTCTTTATTCTTTATTCTTTATTCTTTATTCTTTATTCTTTATTCTTTATTCTTTATTCTTTATTCTTTATTCTTTATTCTTTATTCTTTATTCTTATCTTTATTCTTTATTCTTTATTCTTTATTCTTTATTCTTTATTCTTTATTCTTTATTCTTTATTCTTTATTCTTTATTCTTTATTCTTTATTCTTTATTCTTTATTCTTTATTCTTTATTCTTTATTCTTTATTCTTTATTCTTTATTCTTTATTCTTTATTCTTATTCTTTATTCTTTATTCTTTATTCTTTATTCTTTATTCTTATTCTTTATTCTTTATTCTTTATTCTTTATTCTTTATTCTTTATTCTTTATTCTTTATTCTTTATTCTTTATTCTTTATTCTTTATTCTTTATTCTTTATTCTTTATTCTTTATTCTTTATTCTTTATTCTTTATTCTTTATTCTTTATTCTTTATCTTTATTCTTATCTTATTCTTTATTCTTTATTCTTTATTCTTTATTCTTTATTCTTTATTCTTTATTCTTTATTCTTTATTCTTTATTCTTTATTCTTTATTCTTTATTCTTTATTCTTTATTCTTTATTCTTTATTCTTTATTCTTATTCTTATTCTTTATTCTTTATTCTTTATTCTTTATTCTTATTCTTTATTCTTTATTCTTTATTCTTTATTCTTTATTCTTTATTCTTTATTCTTTTCTTTATTCTTTATTCTTTATTCTTTATTCTTTATTCTTTATTCTTTATTCTTTATTCTTTATTCTTTATTCTTTATTCTTTATTCTTATTCTTATTCTTTATTCTTTATTCTTTATTCTTTATTCTTTATTCTTTATTCTTTATTCTTTATTCTTTATTCTTTATTCTTTATTCTTTATTCTTTATTCTTTATTCTTTATTCTTTATTCTTTATTCTTTATTCTTTATTCTTTATTCTTATTCTTTATTCTTTATTCTTTATTCTTTATTCTTTATTCTTTATTCTTTATTCTTTATTCTTTATTCTTTTTTCTTTATTCTTTATTCTTTATTCTTTATTCTTTATTCTTTATTCTTTATTCTTTATTCTTTTTTCTTTATTCTTTATTCTTTATTCTTTATTCTTTATTCTTTATTCTTTATTCTTTATTCTTTATTCTTTATTCTTTATTCTTTATTCTTTATTCTTTATTCTTTATTCTTTATTCTTTATTCTTTATTCTTTATTCTTTATTCTTTATTCTTTATTCTTTATTCTTTATTCTTTATTCTTTATTCTTTATTCTTTATTCTTTATTCTTTATTCTTTATTCTTTATTCTTTATTCTTTATTCTTTATTCTTTATTCTTTATTCTTTATTCTTTATTCTTTATTCTTTATTCTTTATTCTTTATTCTTTATTCTTTATTCTTTATTCTTTATTCTTTATTCTTTATTCTTTATTCTTTATTCTTTATTCTTTATTCTTTATTCTTTATTCTTTATTCTTTATTCTTTATTCTTTATTCTTTATTCTTTATTCTTTATTCTTTATTCTTTATTCTTTATTCTTTATTCTTTATTCTTTATTCTTTATTCTTTATTCTTTATTCTTTATTCTTTATTCTTTATTCTTTATTCTTTATTCTTTATTCTTTATTCTTTATTCTTTATTCTTTATTCTTTATTCTTTATTCTTTATTCTTTATTCTTTATTCTTTATTCTTTATTCTTTATTCTTTATTCTTTATTCTTTATTCTTTATTCTTTATTCTTTATTCTTTATTCTTTATTCTTTATTCTTTATTCTTTATTCTTTATTCTTTATTCTTTATTCTTTATTCTTTATTCTTTATTCTTTATTCTTTATTCTTTATTCTTTATTCTTTATTCTTTATTCTTTATTCTTTATT